>JAVCKT010110880.1:0-17215 GCA_032273925.1 Rhynchotus rufescens
TTCTGCAGTGAGTTCTGTTTGGTACAGTCTCTGTAATGAGCTTATTCAGTTCAGAGTTAATGTAGGTCTCAGATGCTGGTAGATTTTCTCTTCTGCAAGGCATGATTTAAAAGGAGAAGACAGAAAATGTATTTATCAGAATTATTTAGTTAGTAAAGAAGAAAAATACAATTCCTATTTACATAACAGATCCAACATGCCATAGTAAGTTGAACTTTCATATTCCATTATGAAAATCTTCATTCATAGACTTAGAAATATGCATAGTTGAAAGCTATTGAGCAGTGCATCAAAAAATAAACTAGTTATTTTTTAACATTCAAGTAAGATAGCCTATTTCATATTACTTAAATATTCTCATATACTGGGAATCCATTTGTGTTTATTTCCTTTCTTATTCTGGTATACATGTCATATAAATCATACTATTTCTCCAGTCCATGTATGGAACTTACTCTTCTCTACTGGTTGCAAAAAAAGGTAACAGATTAAAGTTGGTAAAAGAAGCCAAGAATTAATAGGAAAAGAATTAATAAAACTTTACTGATTGTAAAAATATTGTTCTAAAACAGAAGTTCTTGTTAGCCAAAAGATGAGGCTAGTGGTGATGAAGATGGCATTTGTGCTATAGATGCAAAAAATATCCCACAGCAAGCAGTCATTCAAATAGGCAAAAAAATGGAGGCCACTCTTGCTCCTAAATATGTGCTTAGGAGATAAAAATATGCTTAATACTAACCCATATTTATGTTAGTTAATGCATCTATAAAATATGCTCTCTGTTTCTAGAGTAAAATAAATGTCCTTGGCTCTTTTGAAGACCAGAGAATTGTATGCATACATTTCCCTTGACTTACCAGTTGTTTTACCCTAGTATTAAATGTAGAGGATGAGATGGAATGCCTTTTGTGTTGAAGTATAAACATGTAAATTGTTTGCTGTGGTGAAGGCCTGTCAGTATTTACATTTATAGGCCATATAGTGGATAGTACTGTGTCCCAATATTGCAAAGCATTAAGAGTGAACTTTAGGTGTGCATGGATGTGGGGGAAAGCTGCTTAAAATTCTGATTTAGCAAGGCAGCAGATGTAAACAAAAGGAGATCAAGCTTAGATTAATAATGAGAAAAAAAAAAAAGAACAATTGTGTGATATCTTTGAGGGAGAAAACAAAATCTTTAAAACGAAGTCTTTGCTTTAGGATAAAAGTATCTGGATCATTCTTTTGTTTTACCGTCTTCTGTTATTACCAAATGTTTAGAAATTCCACGGACTCCTGCCTGAAGCGTCAGTACCTGCCCAGTACTGCTTTGGAGCCGTGGGCAGCTGTTGCTGTAAGTGTTGTGCCCGGCCAGCGCGCGGGCGCCCACCGCAGCGCTCTGCCCGTGCGCATCTTCAAGCCGACGCTGTGTTCTGGGGCACCAAGGAAAGATCACAGGAGGCCTTTCCTGTGAAGTCCTCGGCGTAAGGCCTGCATTTAATTAAGCAACATGTTTAGCCTGCGGTACAGATGGCTGTTGTTCCCTTTCCCCAAGGTAACTTGCGTAGGGCTGTGACTGAACACAGGGTTTGCGGCAGTCCCTGAGGCGCCGCGGAGCGCGGCCGGGCGCTGAGGCCGCTGTGTGGAGCTGCGGCCTCCTCAGCGGCACCGCGGCGGGATGCGGCGGCCTCCCCCATGGCGGCTCCTCCGAGCGGCCTCCCCGCCTTGCCTGCTCCGGGGCCGAGGAGAAGCGGGAGCCCTTCCGCAGGAGACCAGCGGTTAAAAGCCTGGTGATATTAAAACCTTCTGTTAAGCATAGGAGGATTTGCCCTCACGCTTTGCAAAATGCCCCATCTGAACTAGGAGGAGTTCTTCAGGTTTTAGTAGTAACAAACAGCTTTTTACCTTCTGTAGTGTACAGGGAGCCGAGTATGTTAAATGATTAGTACAACTGGATTGATGGATTTTTGGAAATCATTTTAATTAATAGGCAGTCATTGTGATTTGCACATTAGTAAGTAGTGCCTTATTTTTAACCTGCAGTGAAATCGGTATTTGATAGAGTTCTAATGTTTTATCTTTGCCAGGCAGAGGGTTAAAAACAGTGGTGCAGACCCATGTATTGTTGTTACCATGAGCTATTGCACCATGTTTGTGAGAATAGGTAAAAGATTTTGGGGGGGGGATTAAATTGTACGCAGTATTTATTTAAGGGAACAGTGTATATCGGTACTGACCAGGATTTTCAATTCCCTGTTTCACTGTTCATTAACTCTGTGTTGATTGTAATAAAGGAAAAAGAAGGCAGATGGCTGACACTCAGGAGCTCACCTACAGAAGGTGTCACTGCAAAATTTGACACTACAAGAAGAGCTAATACCCTTTCAGCACTGTCTTGCAATGGCTTTGAGCAGAAATCTGTCATGCTCAAGGGAAAGGTCAAGGTAATCTTGCACTGCGAGTAGCAAGTAACGTTTAGAGTGTTTCCAGTTGAAGATCAGTTTAATGGACCTGCAGGTACTGTTTAATAACTGAGGAGGTGAGTTAAATTGACCATCTGTTCTGTGTCTCTGTGCTTCCTGCAGTGACATGTGAGATTGTGGAGAAACTTCACACCCATTTTGTTTCAGGTTATTCCAGCTGCTTCGTTTTCACTCAACGCATGGAAACGCTCTCTTATTAAGAGGAGGCTCTCTCTAAATTAAATGTAAACCCATGGGTTTATGCAAAGTCACCTTGGTGCATTTGATCCTCTTCAGTGATGCACCTTGAAAAGACTGCGTGTAGCATCATAACTGTTGAAACAGGGCTTCACTGCAAAAGGTGCACTGCTGCCACAAATGCCACTTCATTTATTTAATGAGATACCTTAGCCTTATCTCATGTCTGATTTGTGTGGAATAGCTTTTGAAAGTCTGACAGATTACTACTATTTTTTTTTTATGTTTTCACTCTTCCTGGTTTGTTTTACTCTGGACAGTTATATAATAACAAATGCAATTTTTTGAAATCCTAATAAGGTGATATTAAATGTGATTGTTGTGGAGCACTATTTGAGTGGAGCACTGTTTGAGGTCAGAGGGCTAGCCAGCAATCTTGAGGAAGAAATAAGCCGGAATTGGAGTTCTGAAGACTTTTTCTGATATGTAAAATGCAGTGAAGATGCTGTTAATACTAAGTCTCTGAATAATTAGTAGCTAGAAACACCCCTAGGAGATTTTTGTGTTCTGCAGAGCACAGCAGAAAGTTTGCACCACGCGCTAGCCCAATAAATAGCGCTTCCTCCTTAGGAGCAGCTGTAGCATCTCCGTGTCACCTAATTAGAGACATCCGGACATGTGCCGTAAATGAGCACCTTCTCGAGAAGGTGTCTGCCAACTGTACTAGAAGACTTTATTTTTAGTTAAAAGTTACTTCAGTGATCAACATGTGAGTTGATGTGTGTATTCACACCTACATGTGTTGGAGTCAAAATCAGTCTGTAAGCTCTAAAGCCTCTTTGGAAAGGTTACTGGCAAAATATTATTTACTTTTCAGTACACCTAGGGTTAAATGGAAGCGTGCCTCTATAGAGGTGATATAAGGGTGGTTTATTCTATGCAGTGTTGGATCTGAGCTGTTAAGGTTTCAAATGCCTGTAAGTAAACTATAAAAGGGATTAAGATATACCAAAGCAAGCCTTGACATAAATGTGAACTCAATTTTCAGTAATATTTCAAGGTTTTATTTTCTTAACTATATGATTACAAGTGCATTGTAACTAAGAAAAATAATGCTTTAGTGGGAACTAGGCATGCATTTTCTGTAGCATGGAATCAGGGAAAAAAAAGGCCCGTGTTTATGATTAAAGTATTAAATAATTTTTATAAGTTCTATTAAGCAATCGCTAAGTTCATCAGCTGATGATTGGCTGTATCACATAGCAAACTGCCCCCAGTCAATTAAATCATGGATATTTGGTTCAGGAAAACTGATATTTAAATAAGAAAATATTTCTGAAATATATTCCTGATTTGAGCCGAGCAAAATGAGATTACCCTTCATTTAAGGATGTGGAGTGCTGTTGTATACACCTAATTTTATTGGTTTCCCTGGCAGTGAATTTGCTCAGTTACCCCTGTTGCCTTCTAACTGAGCAGAACTGTGCTACTCTCTCATTCTGAACTTACTGGGCTTAAAACTATTTCTGTTACTGTGTCCTTTGCTTATTATAATGTATTTATTTTAGCATATTACAGAAGGTACCTCGTGTATGCAGCACAGGAGATACTTTGGCCAAAAGGTTGAAATGATGGATAGATGATGCGAATTGTGTTTGCAGAGGTCTGCTTGTTGTGCTTGTTTAAGTGCTCTAGTGGCTGCATATTAAGGAATTGTAGAATAGGGAAACATTGATTATGCTGCTTGGTTGACAAGAGTAAAGATTATCCGGCCATTAAAGTAAATTGCTATTGATTGTTTCAAACTTGTTATCCAAAGTTGCCTTTCCTGTACATAATGTCATAATAGCTGATGTGAGTGAGAAGTAGCTGCATGTGGACCGTCCAAGGCAGGGTAGCCAGTGAACAACCTTCACCGAAACGGTAATTTCTTGTGGCTTTTTTGCACGTCTTTATTTGGTTAATACAGTGCAACGGGGCAAATTTTTATTCATATCTGGTATGTGAATGATAGCAGAGTCTTCTGTATAATTTCTCTGGCATGCAGTAGTATTTGCTGATTATAGGTGATATTTCACCTGTATCCGTGGGTAGAACAATAAAAGCAGGGAAGCAGTATCTTTCCCCAAAAAGAGCTGTGTCTGAGAATAGTATTTACCTCCCAACTCACCAAATGCAGCTTAAATACACTGCAAATTGTAATAGATGTGGCATTATGCCTCTTTAAAAATCTCTATTTCACATCTGTTGTTTTGCAGCAACCCTCCAAAAGAAATTTCTATGCTTTAAAGCCGCTCTGTCCTATAATGTGCCTTTCTGCCCCAATTCACAATCATTTTTATATTTAGAGATCTGGTACCAGAACAAGATGCTTTGTATCACATATGCCTCTTTGCAGTGTGATTGGAGCTGGATTTCAGTGCACATTAATTCCTAAATCCATTTAGGAAACCTCATATTTCTCATTTGATTTATCTTCGTACTTAGTGCTAATAATGTGATTAAACATTTGACTGCTTAACCAAGGCTAGTAATCCACTGTTTTCCTTACTTGAATTTTGGGTTTCATGTTACACTGGATGCCAGTACATTTCACCACCTGTGAATAACAAATCCTAAATTCCACTTGCTGCTGAAGAGTTTGCACTCTGTGTTCTTTCTGTCCCAGGGTCTCCTCCCAGGAAATACAGCGTATGACTGCAGCGTTAGCCAGCCCTGCACTTTGTTCTCTGTCCTGATTAGTATGCTTATGTTCAAGAGATTATCCTGTTTGTTTCACTGCTGGCTGCTCATTCTTTTGCTGCTTTTATGTCTTCACATGTGTCTGGCTCTTGGGCTTAGTATGTTGGGATGGGGGGGTTGTATTGGGGCTTGGAGGGTATTTTTTGTTTTTTTTTTTCAGAGCTGGGAATGACTTTGTTAATGAGCTTGGGGGCATGGCATGGATGCTGTGCTGATCTGCAAAGCGCTTCAGTTCCCAGCCTTCTGACATAGTGGTGGTGGGGATTTTTTTAGGCTTTTGCATCTGTTACATGTTAGCATTGCTGTCTGGGACCTGGGGTTTCATTCTTTTCCACTCTGACTTTCACCATGTGAAACAGTCAGGACTGTGTACACGACTCAAATATATTTGCAGTAGCAGCAATGCAGCACCATGCCCACAGAGAGGATGTTTAAGGATCCCAAATTGATCCTTGGGCAAATAAATGAGCCCAGCAGCTCACTGGTTTCCAGTGCCTTCCAGCTCCGGTGGGCATGGAAACAGCAGAGGGATGTAGGGCATTCTCACCCTTTTGGATACAGAGAGAATAAATAACAAAAAAGATACATATTTGCTCTAATGTGCAGTACCTTTTGTTTCCAGAGCTGAGGTAGTTTCTTAAATTATGACTTTTTCTTTAGAACTCTGGATAAGACTTTCTAAAGCAACTAAGTTAATAGGGTATTTTTGAGAAATGTAGCCCAAGTGTTTAGCCACATGTACTAAATAATTCTCAAGTCATTAAGAAGTTGGTGTATATTAGTTTGCAATATGATAAATTGGCTAGAGGACGAATAGTAGAGACCTCTGAGGCTTATTTTTGGACAGACAAGTACAAGAAAGGCAGAAATAAGCTGCTTCTCCTGCCTGGTGTTCATTTAGGTCAGCCGCTGTGCTGTTACAGAGCAGCCTCGGGATGGGGGCGGTGTTTGGGGTTGCTCCGGAGCACGCGCCGCAGGCCGCGCGGGGCGCTCCCGAGAGCCGCCCGCGCTCAGCTCCGCCGTGGACCTTCCCCTCCACGAAAACTCCCCGTGGCCTCTCTGCGCACGCAGGGCCTCGAGGCGCATCCGCAAATGTGGGCTTATTCCGAAAGCTTTTTCCACATCATCTCTTGGCAGCAGGGAAGAACAATAAGAACAAAACAAAAGTCAAAAGCTTTATAGTTGTTGCCTACCTGATGCAGAGGAAAGAGCTGAGAGTCCCGTGGCCTCTGTGGAGCCCACGTTTCTCCACGCATCATCCTTTGAGTTGGGCAGGTGCTGAGATGCACTTCTCAGCTGAATGAAAAGTGGCATAAATATTCTAATTTCAACAGCAAAGGCATCCCCTAGGAGCAGCATGTTGTATTTCAGAGATTATTGCTATCCTGTTCCTATCCCTGCAGTTAACTTTGAGAAAGCCTAAACTACCTTAATTTCATAGTTACTTCCAACTAGTATCTTTTCATTATAAGCTTATTTTTCCTAATTTTGTTTTAATTCTGGATATACTGTTTATATTGCATGTAGAATCAGGTGAGTGGTATGGATTGTTTACTTAGACTATATATATATATTTTTTTTTCCTCCATTGCTCTTTACTGTCTTGCCTTGCCACCTGGTAATTGTATCTCAAAGAAAGAGGTGATTAAGCTGTCAGGTTGTCCCCTTTCCTCTTTATATTTGTCAGACTATTTCTGTTTAGTCAAGTTTGTCAATATGTAGACCAGTCTGCCTCTTTCCCCTGTTGCTTGTTCAAGGTTCGGCGTTGGGAGCTTCATGTGAAGCTGTAGGAACAATTGATTAAGCTTTCTTCACTCGTTGAAATCAAATTAGCTTAAAGGCTGACTCAGAATGTAAGTCAAACTTTAGAGTTCAACCAACAGTATGACCTGGTATATAGGTAACCCAAAATATTATAACCTCATTTGCTTTTTCCTTGTGCTAATTTAAATGTTTTGGGCACCCAACAAACTGAAAGGCCAGTGGAAAAAGTAGCCCTTCAAAGTCCTGATTCCTGGGCAAGTTTTCTAACTGGATATAGCCTCATGGTTAGTTTTTCAGACCACCAGGAAGTGGCAGTTAAGCATGGGTCAAAATGGAAGAAATTATGGTGGAAATTAATAAAGTAATGACAAATCAAGCGCATTCTGTCAAACTGTGTGCAGGTCAAGAGTCCCCTAAAGAGCTTGATTTAGCATCCTAGAAAAGAAAAGAATCGGTGCCTGTGGCCTGGTACTGGTGCTGTTTTGGACAGAATAATGCCAGAAGGTGCTGCTTGTGCTTTCACCCAAAGTAATACAGTACTGGAAGCCAAAAATAAACATAGAAGTAAAATTACAGGTTTCCCTCATCGTGTTGACAGAAATTCAGGAATACGATGAGAATGGCTGTCAGATTGCTTTCAGTTTGCAAGGCTAAGAATAGCCAGGACTTTTTCATTTTAGTAGGAAAAGGAACAAAAAGTCTTTAGAAGCATAAAATGGGCAGCCAGTAATAACTGTTTTTTAAAGGGAGGGTTACTTTTGATCCTTGTTGGCAACTGATTTTACTTTGGAATTAGAGTTTTTAATTTATTTACTCTGGTGGGATGGAAGCAGTGCTTTTTTAAATGTTAAGATTTTTGGCTCTTCTGATAGCTGTGGCAAAGGCCACAAGAAAAGGGTTTTTGTCAGTTAAAGGGGAGGACAGATTTTTATGGGAAGCATAGCAGATTTTTGGATATTTGTGACAAATATTTGTTCTTTAATCAGAAGTAGTGGTACTCGATTATGATCTGTAGAGTTACTTTTAAAGACAAGTATATTGAGATATGTTCGAGACTGTCATACCAAAAGGATAAAATGTGCTCAATACTGCTTCTCTTGCGAAGTTCAGTGGACTGTTTGGAAAGCTTTGGTGAGAGAGAGGGGGGGAAAAAAAGGAAGGGTGTAGGCATGCTATTATTTCCAAGCACATTCCTGGATATTAAAATATGTATTTGTTTATAGAAATAGGGTGTGATTTGGCAAAACTTGCCCAGGAAACTACTAACGGAGAGAGAACTAGGCTACTGGATTTTACAAACGGCTTTGAACATTTGGGACATGACCGCTGTGGAAAGTCATGAGAGGATCCGTGTCACTAAAGCTGGGAGCTGCCTGGAGTCGGAAAGTAGCTGGAAGGCAGAAAATCCTCCCTTTTGGTATCAGAAGCTCTTTAGGTGAGAAGAAATGATGTAACTGATCCAAAGTCAAGTCTGTTCTGTGGTCTAGCTCATCACAGAATGATTATGGTTGGAATAGACCTTCAGGATCATCAAGTCCAGCCATAAACCCATCCTCACCCTGCCGGCTAAGCCATGTCCCAGAGCGCCTGATCTGTGCGTTTCTTGAACCCTGCCAAAGGCAGTGGCTCCATTGCTTCCCTTGGCTGCCGGTTCCAGTGCTTGACTAATCTTCCCTTGTAGAAATTCTTCCTAATACCTGACCTCAACCTCCCCTGGTGCCACTTGAGGCCATTTCCTCTTTATTCTCAGTAGTTAATCAGGAGAAGGGATCGAGCCCTGCTCCCTACAACCTCTCCCAGGTAGTTGTAGGGAGGGGAGAGGTGTCCACAGGGCCTCTTCTTTTCCAGACTGGATATCCCCACTTCCCAAGCCGCTCCTCGCAAGGCCTGTGCTGCAGCCCTTCGGCATCTTCCTCCTTTGGCCCCACTGCAGCCCCTCCGTGTGTGCCCTGCAGTGAGGGGCCCGTGGGCCAGGCCGTGACAGGGAGCGGCTGCCGACGCGCGGCGCCTCCCTGGGCTCTGTGCACGGCTCGTAAAGATGCAGCCAGCCTGGCTTGGAGGCCTTTGGTTGGAAAGGGCTCTGGACGTTTTGGAATTGGACAGAATGTCAGGCTTCGGGCTCGTGGGAATGATATAGCAGGGTGTTTTTTTCCCCTCAAGTTTTAAGAATAAAATCCTCCTGAGCTAGAGATGAGATGAACTGCATTTGAAAAGATGATCTGAAAAATAGCAAAGGAGGGATTATTTTGCTATGGATAAAAACTAGAGCATGCAAAAATATTTTCCCTTAATGTTACATAAGGAGGCATATCATTATCCATGTAGTTTTAAAAGCTGAGTGAATGCTGAGTATTTATATTTGGCTTTTGATAGGCTTTTTTTTTTTTTTTCCAACTCTTGGTACACAGATTGTTTGAAGAGAGGCTTTGGAGGAGGAAAGTGAGCCATGGCTTTTCAGGCCACTTCAGGAATGTGCTGGGAAGCGCTGGAGTTTGGAAAACAGAGAGCTTGACATTTCCCTCACTTCCATCATCGCAAAAACCTCGCGTACTTGAAACTTATTCATTTTTGCAATGGGAACTGGAATCCCAGCGCTGCAAACAGTTGCTTAAAAATGTACTTTTTAACCATGGGATTGCCCTCAGTGCTAGATGGAAATACAGCCTAGCTTGAGCTTACCTTAGGCACCACAGAGAGAGAATCCCACAAAGACGTTGCAAAAGACTCGGGTCCAGTGATTTCATTACAGTATCTGAGGTACACTGTAATCTCCCTCAAAACTCTTTGCAGTCTTGTCTCTGCATATTTCTTTTCTTTACGCGGTACCATGTACAAGAGAACTCCAGCCTCAGGGCCTGGTTGTCACCACAGAGTGACGTGATAAAAGGTTAGTTTTCCTTGTGTAGGAAATGTAGCAAATTTGGAACTTTTTTCCCCTTCTCCCTCTTCCTTTTTTGCCCAATGCGAGCAGCTGGTGATAGTCAATATACTGATTTGCTTTTCTGTCAGTAATTAACCACAATAGATATGACAATGGTTGAAATTTGGATTTTGAAAAGGTAGCAATGTAAGAGAGGTGATAATTTATATTACAACCATATTCTGGATGATCTGAAGAAAACCTGGTATTGTGGCAGAGTTATTAACATGAAAATTTCCTTTTACCTCGAGCAAGTCTGCGACACACTCTATCCAGGGAGCTCACAGATCTGCACAAAACCACTCGCATTGCAGAGCAGCGGCAGCTGTTTGTGCACTGAAGCAACCAGGCTAAATAAAAGACCGTGTGCAATTAAAGACTGCCATCCCCTGAAGAGAGGCGTCTGCTCCTTTCCCCTCTTCCAGCCTTTATGGAGACCTGCATTGTCCATGTGGCAGTGGCGCTCTTGCTGAATGAGGTTTGTATCTCTCGGGTCATTTTCTGCCAGGATGGCTCCGGGCTGCCGCCCGCGGGTGTTTGGGCACCCATTAAGCTCTGCCAGGACGTGCCCGCCACCTCTCCCATTAGGGCTGTCAGCGGGTGAAGCCAGCAGCTTTCCTGCTTTGCATTAATTGCTGCAGCTCATAGAGGCACTGAGAAGCACCTATAAAGAGCAAACGGTTTGTCTTGAAGCTGCTAAAGAGATAAATAGAAATGCCATGAGCAGTTAAGTCAGATTTCATGTATAGTCGTATCACTGCGATTAACAGGAAAGAAATGTCATTTCTTTTTAAAATTTCTACATTCAACTAACCTTTCTCCTTGAGCTCCCTATCCAGAAGGAAAACTGTGCAAATATTCACAAGTGCACATCAACAGAATCTTTCTTGACTAAAAATACCTTCAGCACTACTAGAAATAGTAAGAACAGAAATTAAATTCAGTAATTAATTAATAAAGCACTGTAATTTTCTTGTTGGTTTTGATCAACGCTTTTATTAAATCTCTGAAATTCTGCTTTGGAAACCTCCTGGTGAATATGCGTATAAGGCCAACACAAGACAAGCCCTCAGAAAAATAAAAGTATGTTGACTAGAGGTTTGAAATTGCATCTGAAGATTGGATATCTCTGGGTCAGAAATTATTGTGAGGCTGTACTTAACCTTATGCCCAGTGGCTTCCAACTTTCTGCTGCTTTTAGCTTGGCTTAGCTTGAGCATCCATGTAGGTGTGAACGCTGAGGACCAACCACACTCTGGTGAGTTTGCCAGCTTATGTAGCTCCTGTTCAAGCAGCGAGTTGGAGTAGGAGTAAGTGATCAGATACCTGCCTCTCAGCACAGCTGCTGGGCCCAACCTGGCTGCTTCCCATGGCCACAGGACGTGGGCAAAATCACTTTTGAGGGATGACCAAGATCCCTGTGCCCCTTCTCACAGCCAGTTGCGTCTTCTGGATTTTATCCCTTCACAATGTTTGAGGTCTTTGCAGCCTCCCAATGATCTGGGTACGGCTGGATGCGTAAACTCAGTCCCAGCGTATGGGTAAAATCTGTTGCATCTTCTAGTCATCTTCTAGTTCTCAACAGTTTCTAATCTCTTGAAGTGTATTTGCCTTTAGTCCTGCAGATGCCTGGATAAAGCCATGCTCGTCGTCTGAGTTACGAATCTTGAGGGCCTTTCTGTTCCTTGAATTGTTGCATTGTTTTGTGTGAAGTTTTGAGGAAAGTCACACAGCTCCTCTCACTGTTGCATTATAAGATGTTTTTAATTGTGTTGCATTCATTTGTGTAGAGGGGGGAAAAAATCATAGCTTTTAAAATATTTATCATCAGTTCTACTTAAACAAACAAACAAAAACTTTTCCTTTTGTCTCTCTCTATTTACCCCACCTGCTCTCCCCATTGTAATGAGATTTATTTACTAACATAAAATAAATACTGTCTTTCAGGTATGCTTTGGGTGCTCTGCAATTTGTAGTAATTTTTGATGCTTTTAGCAGTAAAAATGGCTGGTGATTTGTTTCTGTCCTCTGAATAAGCTCATAGTTTAATGGAAAAAGCATGATGTGTAATGAAGAAAAACAATTTACTGCGTGTACCAACTGGAGAATTGCTTCTAATGAATGGTACATTCTTGGGTTTTGCTGTAGCAGAAAAGGTCCACTCAAGTTTAAGTGTTGCGGGACATGCTTAAAAAATTGTAGTGCATTCCGGTCCCACATAATTAAACATAAAAATGTATTTACTTTTACATTTCCCCATTTTCTGCTTATAAGTTTTCTGGTAAAATAAGGTTGCCTAAGCGATTTGAGCTTCATCTCAAAATCTTCTGGGTACCTACTCCATCTTGTTTGATGGCAATGATGATTAAACCTGCTCCAAAGAGCATTTGTGGGATGCTTTGTCTATATGAGCGGCTTAATGTCATTTTATTTTTGAATATTTTTGAACAGTGCTGAAAAAGCATATTCATGTGCTGGCTCATCCTTTTTTCATGGCGTAAAGAAAGCATGTAGCCGACAGAACTGTTTGTATTTATTTATTAGGTATTTTTTAAATGAATGGATTGGGAAAGAGCAATTAGGTGGAGAACCTTGGGCTGGTGAACGGTTGTATATGTATATCATGTATTTGTTGGAAAGGATAAAATCATCAGTCACGTTTGTAGCAGGCTACAGTCTGCTACATCCATAATGTCCCTGATTCCTGAGGGATTTCAGTACAGAGTTTGGCCAGCAATTTGCCTGCTCCGTTTTGCATATTTGAGCTTTATTATTTGAGAAAAAAATTACACTGGAAGATAGCCATAATGCTTGTGGCTTCAAAGCTGGACACCATATGATCCAGCATTTATTTATTTATTATTTTTAGCATTTGTATGTATTCCACATCTATGCGTATTTCACAATTATGATCCATTTTTTAATTTTCTTTTTTAAATGTAGTATGGATATGTATATTCAGCAATTAGGATGCTATCTATGCATCTAAGTCTTTCAAGTGGTATTTAAAGTAAATGTAGTAGAAGTGCAAATTGTAAAGGAAAAGGATCCAAAGACAGGGGGTTAGGTAGGACTTGCCTGCAGAATTGCTTTGTGATCCTGTCTGTGTTATTTGATTTTTCCACTTATTTCTCACTTGTAAAATGTCTAACATGAGGAATTAGTGCCCTTTAAGCATGTGAGATACTATTTCAGATCCTCTTTGCATTGAGTGCTGTATAAAACAAAAGAAAAAGGGGTCATGATTTCAGTAAATGTGGAAGAAAATAACAGATTCTGGATCTGTTAAATCCAGCTGTCAGAGGATGTTCTGATTAGTTATCTAAAATGCCTTAATCTGCAGCTGGGCAGTATAAACCATAAAGCAATGAGTGGCAAGCAAGGAATAATTCTGCTGCTCTTTGGTAAGGCTGGTGAAACAAGGGGGGAAAACATGAACTTAAGGCATGTTTTTCTTCAATATCTTGAGGTATCATTGCAGAGGTCTTTCCCCAATGACATCTCCTAAAACATTTTTATTATCTACAGGAGAACTTTAGATGGGTATGTTATTTTTTTGCTCTTGTATATCATGTATAAAAATGCTAATGAAGATGTAAAAGATGGAAGAGCCAATGGAATCTTTCAGCTTGCCCATCTCGTGTTGTGTTGGGGAGCTACAGAAAATGAAAACAGAGTTTTGAAGGAAAACTTGGTCACAGCTGCCCTTGTGTGAATAAATATTAATATTGACACAAAAGCAGAGATTGTGCAGTCAGTCCGGGTACGAGGAGGGAAGGCTCTTACTCAGTGAGAGATGTCATGAGGTGAGTGGCAGCGACTGCAGGTAGCAGAGCTGCCTGCAACCAAGCGCAGGGGGTTCGGCTCTTGGGCGCTTTTTCCTCTGGTTGTTGAGTGCTCTGGTTTGTTGCTCTGCTTTCTTACCTGCTTTCTTTGGGAATAGCCAGGTTTTGCATTTGGGTATGGACTGGATTTTGAAAGGTGCAGAGCAGAATCTCTCACAGTTCTAGTTCATGTATTTTACCAGTAATCAGAGCATTGGCTTGGCAGGCTATGGCATCGTCTCTAACCATGTCTGTCCTAGCACTGGATGAAAAGCTTTTTTGAGTTTGTTTTGGTGATTTTTTTCCTGTACCTCTTGTTACAATTTGGTCAGAAGAAACCTTGTTTTACTTGTTATGAAATCCATAACTGAACATGAAAACTAAAAGCTGGGAAAGTTGAGTATCAGCTAAGCCTCTTTTGTTACATCCTTGCTCAATAAAATGCAGAATTGGGCTAAATGTTCTTGGAAAATAGATAGTAAAATGCAGCAGGTAAAGGTGGTAATGCAGCAGGTAAAGGTGGTAATGTGCAGTTAGGCAACAGCCTGTCTTCACTGCCACTAATTCTCTTGCTTCTAAAATACTTATGAGATTGGCTTGTGAGATAAAATGATTATGAGGATTATGAGAATGGCTTGTTTAGGTAGTGGTTCCACTCTTGAAAACTCCATTTCCATTTGGAAAGGAGACTCTAGTGCAGCATTTGGGCAAGGAGATGGCCTCGAAGCATTCAAACAGGGACAAGAGGGAATAGATCGAGTGAGCTCCTCAAGAAAACCTTGGCGTACCAGGTTTCAATGCCATAGCACTTTCAAGAGGGATTTCAAGAACACTTCAGGGATAAACAGTGATTGAATTCTGATGGCATCTTCTACTATGAAAATTTGTGGTTTGCCCTCCTTATAAAAATATTTAGAAACCATCCCTGACAGGATGGATATAAGTAATGCAAGTAAGTTCCCTTCAAACCTGTGCTTTCCCTTTGGGAAAGCCTCAGTTGCCTCTTTGTGGGTGCTGTTGCACCAGCCTGATTGATCCATCTTCTTTCCTTTGGTTTTGTGTTGGAAGAATGCCAAGATCCCAGTGCCTGGATGCCCTTGGAAAGCACAAAGGGGGAAATGGGGAAGGAGTGTGCAAGGTGCCTCTTAGATACTGTCCTGGCACTTGAGTGCGTAGGTATCGGGGCCGGGAAGCTCTCTGGCTCTTGTCTGGCATTCCTGTATTTGCTCGGACTTCAGCCACATGCCTGGAATAGATGAGCCCTGGAATCCCAGAAGCTACAGGGCTGATAGGAATGATAAGAAGTAGCTATCACAAAGCGTGCCTTTCCTTAAAATACCCGTATCAAACACGTAGCAACACAATCAAACATTGTCCTGCACCTGCCAGAGGTTACTCTCTTCACGGATGCAGAGAAGAGTGTAGGGTGTTGGAGCCGGCTAATCCACATAAAATTAATTAAAAGAAAGGCAGAGTTGGAGGGAAGCTGATCTTTGCTGTCCAGGATGATCAGGGAGTGACTGTGTGTGGTCTCAGAAACAAAAGGAGGGTTAAAACCAAAGTAGTCAGCTGTGAAGGAGAACTTGTGCCTCGCCACTCCTTTCCCTGATTTGTTGATAGACCAGCCCTGAGAGAGGTTGTTTTTGCTCCAAGATGGTGTGGTTTCAGTGGAGATTCAGTCATCCCTGTCTTCTTGATCCTGCCAACATGGCTCTCCAAGGAAGGCTTCTGTGTGATTCACATCTCTGAACCTTCACATCACAGCTAGTTGTACCAGCTGCTGGTTTCCCCACAGATCCGGTGTCAGAGATGCCTCTCCTCAAATGTTACCTGCAGAACTGTGAAACCTAAAAATGTTTTTAACTGTTTTTTTTTCCTGCAAAATGTGGAAAAAATTCCTCAAAAATTCCTCAATATTCTTCTAGGCCCAATTAGAAAACTGAGGCTCAATTAGAAGAATATTGGAATTGATATAATGCTGTAAGCCTAGGCCACCTAGAAAAGTTACATTGCCTCTGTACTCTTTATCTCCAGTGTTTCTAAATGTAATCTCAAGCATTAACCTTTCCTGCACACTCTGGCTAAAGGTTTCAAGTCACATAAAATCCCCGTGGTAAGGGAAAAAAAGACTGCATAAAAAATTCTTATAATTATATAATGTAAAATTTACAGAATCTGTTTTATAGCTCTCAATGGACTTCATGAAGTTTAGGGTAGATTTATTGATACATTTGGCAATAGAGTGAGCTAACCAAACTAAATGGCTCTTTTTGGGGTAGCTTAGTGCGTGCTTGGTATACATGCTGCTCTAGTAATCTTGATTTCTAATTAAACTGGGACTATTTAGTTTTTTTAAAAGACAAATGATTACTTTTAAATAAGTGGTTTGCAGGTTGCACACTGCTACTGTAGAGTCTCATTCTAAGGCTCATTCTGCCTTTTTTACCTTCAACAGTAACTCAAGCCCATGATACATAAGGAGTACTTCTTTTTATATCTTGCAACAGCTATTCATTCTGTTTTCTTTATAGTTGTTTAATGTTTTAATGTTTTAAGTAAATGTACCTTTTGGTTGCAGTTATAGTAAGTTTTAGTTGGAAAATATACTTGAAGCTGATATAAGATTGTTTTTCATCTACACGTCTGTTACAGGTAAATTAACTGAACTGTGGAGTAGTCTGTCAAAGCTGCTCTTAGGAAGAAATGCATAAGTATTGGCATCTACTCTGGCTCTTACCAAGACATAAAAACTGTTCTTCAGTAGTTAAAAATATAATGTAATGTTTCCTCTTTATTTTTCTGATATGTAGTTTGCTTAAATGGTGGCATTTCCGAGAATCTGTCTTGCGAAAATGCTTCTATATGCAGCAGCTACCCATTGTTGGCAACTGCATCCTGCATGGATTCCTTGGATTCAGACTGCCGTAACAGGGCATGTAACTGCAGTTTAAGGAATTCAAATTCGAGTTTCTCAGCTGTGGGCTTCCTACTTTCAGATTTTTGAAAAAAAAACCCACCTTTCTCTGAAAACCTGTGAGGAAATATAGACATGAAACATAAGAGTTGGGGAGAAGTTGGGAGGCATAAGTGATAGGTCAAAGACATAACCTGCTGCGGACAACTGTTTTCCTCCTCTTGTGGAAAAACACCACGTAAAAATAACTTACAGCCCCGTCAGCAAAACAGAGATCTGTGAAGTAGCTGGAACCTGGCAGTTTGGGATCAGATTCATTTGAACTTCAATTAGACAGTTGCTTTGTATTAAAGCAAAGAGCTTTGCTTCCAACTTCTATTTTTAAAAGCAGATGCAGCAATGTTTTTGAAGA
>JAVCKT010110905.1:6789-23176 GCA_032273925.1 Rhynchotus rufescens
ATTTTCCAAATTTGATCTCAGTCACTGTGTGTCCACCCAGGTGACATTTGCTTAACAGCAAATGACAGCTTAGCTTGCAAATGACTGAGCTCCAGGAGCTCCTGCAGCTCAGTTGTTTGCCTCCATAGCTGAGAACCAAATAAATGCTGTGTGAATTGCTCCCCAGCTCATGTCCATCAGACTTCAATATGTCATCAGAAAGGTTCATCTAGACGAAATATATTTGTGATAAAAAGGGCAACTATTCAGATGGGACTCAGCAAATTGGAAAAGAAAAGGCAGGTTCTCAAAACAAAATATATGACCCTTTTTTTGTTGATGATTGGAAGAGATATGAACAAGAGATATGGAGATATCTTTGTGCATGCATTTCCCTGTCCCCTCTGGGGAAAGTATGAAGCCAGGCTGCTGTGACAAGGCCTGCAGACTTCACCTGTCTGTTTGAGGAGGACCCTCCTGAAGAATGGAAAATCTATACTTCAGTCTAGACAGAAAATCTTTTGGCTGATTTGTGGAGACAAGAGGTTAGAACAGCCTGGAGGAAGGGGCCTGCAAAGATACGCAGTGTTATTACAGAGGGATTTTCCTTTTCCACATCACACAGGAAGCAACCAGCATGAATTGCAAGCCAGGATCAGGAGAGGCCTGGGGAGCTCTGAAAGAGGGAAGAAGGAGAATCCAAAGGAAGATACTGCAGACTCTCTGGACACAGTTCAGCTGTATCATTGCAGCAGTATCTCAAAACTTGCATCAGGAGCTGAATAGCAAGTCAGTGTTTCAGATGAGCACAGAGGAGGCTATTGTTGTGTAAGATTGCTTCCAGGAACCATTTAAAGTTATGTCTGTGCTTCACTGATTTTATAAAGGACATTCCTAGCTCATTAAGATCAATCAGGGGGTCAGATTCAGGATTACAGACGGAAAAGAGAATAGCAAGTGAAAAAATGGCCAGAATCGTAGACAGGCAAGCAAAGCCACTGTAGGAGACACGAAAGCCTTTCTCTCTTGGAGAGAATCTGACATGATAAGTTTTAAAGCACTAAGATTGATTCTTTCTTGCAACAATCACACCAGAAATCCCATATAAACAATAAGCAAATAGTCACAGCCATCTAAGCCCCTAAATTTGGGCTTCTGTATATCATTAACTATTCTTTGCAGAGGTGGTCAGCAGTCTAAGCACAGCAAATTTGGTGAAGTATGGCCATGGGGGGCATGGTATACCTGGTGGAAGCCCGTTTTAGTGAGTATAGCTGAAGTATCTTCCCACTGGTACTATGTCTTTCCATGGTTATTTATGGACAGTTGCCTATTAGCAAATCTTTCACTTTCTTTTTTTGATAGATCTTTAAGAAAGGGGTTAAAATGAACTCAAAACTCATACAGATATAAAACTATAGTTTATGATGTGTTTGTACAGTAAACCATAAGCTCTCATTGTAATAAAAAGCGATACCATATCAAGCTGTATATCATAATGGTGGGCACGTTGTGCATAATATGTAGATTAGGCTGACTTTCAGGCTTGGATATGCAAGATATTTTCCCTGGTCCATAACCTTCATGCTGATTTTGCCACCCAGGCTCTATGACTAGAATCAAATGGCTAGCAAATAATTTCTACCCAATGTTAATATATGTAAGAACTACTTGAGTTGCCAGCTCACAGAGCCATCAGCCAAGTGATCCCACAGCTCAGGGACATCCTTGTGGCCCAGCACTTAAAGTTTCCAGATAACCACATGTATCTGTAGAGGAAAATAACATTGGGATGTCAGAAACAACCTTAGTTGCACTGACTGAGAATTCCCTTAAAACAAGTTTATATAAACAACCATGTAATCTTTAAAGAAAGGTATGCTGTGAGACAAAAGACAAGCATTTCCCATTTTCATGATTTGTTAAGACTCTTGGTCTTAACAGGTAAATAGACATGTAGGCTGAGAAATAAGATGTGTGAAACCCACTCAGTTCTACGTTAGTAGGAAAATGCTGGATTAGTAGGAAAATACTCTTCATCTAGAGGAATCTGTCAGGCTTGCATGTACTGGCCTGATGTGTACAATTTACTTTCTATTCCTGATTAACCATCTGGGAGCCAAAAACTTCCCTTGAAGCTTGTTGTGTTGAACAGCTGAGAGGTGAATTGGCAGGACCTCCATGAAGCAAGGGTTCTTTCCATTAACCCCCTCTCCCGCACGTATCCCTGACTTTATAACAAATCAAGGAATTTATTTCTAATTTGGGTGTGCCCTCACAAGAAGCCTTTAGCTTGAGTTTGGGACATAACAGTGACACTAGGCCCTGCTTAATGCAGGTATCAGCTCTATGACAGGATGACTCCAGACCACCCAATGCACATTTGTTGAAGATGCTTTGTTAAAGCAGGAGGAGAAACACAGAAAATGTTCAGTCAGGCTTCACATCAGTCTGGTTAAAAAGCCTCAGGCTAAAAATGAATCACAAGAAATTTAATCAGTTTTTGTGATAGCAAACATATAACTTTACTCTCCTGTTCTACTTTAGTCCTGGATCTAGTGAACTCCCCACTAAAACACTGGGAAATCAACAGTATTTGGGGAAAAGTATATAGTATACAAAACCAGTGTACAAAACTCACAAGAACAACTTTTATAAGAAAGTAAATAAAAACAATTAGGCAAGACTTCATCTGTTAGCAGTGTAGAAAAACATTAACCGTCTTTCGTCTCTGCTAATCTCAAAATAGGTATTTGCAAACAGAACATTCTGGCTGCCTTATTTTATAGTTTGGCTACAGTTCATGTATTTCGAATCATGAAGTGCTAACTATTGATAGAAAAATATTTTTAAATTCAAGGTTAAATCTCTTTGACAAATACAACATGATAAAGTCTATATGGCCACACAATCTGTTCTCATCACATAATCATAATACTTAGCATAGGGTATTTCACTCACAGCAGAAAGGTAAAAGATGTACTCGGAGACAAAGTAGAGAATGTTTGAAGTCTCTTAGGTGGCATCACTAGCATACGCAGTAAATCAGGCAGAATTTTGAGCCAAGCACCCTTGGGACCCAAGCCAGGGCATAAAATTATTAAGCTATTAAATTTAAAACATCGATTAAAATAAAACAAAATTTCACCTGAGTCCTGAAAGAGATAGAACAACAACAAAAAAAAAATAGACATTATTTTTATGCACAGAGAGCACAGCATCAAAGAAACCCTCTCATGATTTGACTTTGAATAAGAGGTGAATGCAACTGAAGCAGGAAAACCTCTTTTCATCAGTGGAGCTAGGCTAAGGGTAATGACTAATTGCACCCTGTCTTAAACTGTCATCAGAAATTTCACCCTCCCCAGTACTTCTAGCCAAGTATCTCCCACTTTTGGTAGCAGAGCAGTCTTAGATTAAGTTAGACTGGTTGTAAAACTGCATCCTCCAAGTGCATTCTTGAAAAAGTTTCCCCTTTGAGCAAATCCAGTAAGTTGATAAACTGTGTATAAGTCACCTAGGTAACCTAGGAGTTATTGCAGCTGACAACCACAGCAGTGTGTTGCTGAATGTGGCAGGTAGGTGCAGAGTGCTGCTGGCCTGCAGAATGTATGAGAAGTTCAGTTTAAAGCTGGATGTCATACTGCAGTCACCACAGAGCATGCAGAAGTTCACACAATCACCAGAGCGCTGAACACCTCCCTGAATCATTCAGGAAATACTGAAGTTGATTCAAGAGAGAAGGGAGTGTTCTTGTAAACCTGCCACTAATGGAAGAAGAACATTTATACTGGGGTATTTATGGGTTTGATACCACAGTCCAGGGTAGGAGTTCTCATTTTGAAGGCAGGTCTTTCTTCCCAATACAGTTGATACCAAACCAGGTAAAAAGCATCCTTGACAGTTTCTGATTCAAATTCCCCCAGTTAGTCTATGGATTTTTATGCCAGGCTCCTTCACCCGTCCCACCTGCTATATCACTTTCACTATAAAGTGACAGTGTCTGAATGCTACTATCCTCATCCTTAGTTTCAGGGTACATTCACACTCTTTCAGTGAGTATTCACCATACTTGAATATCTCTTCACTTGCTTTCTGACTACCTGGGGTCAAGCCATTTAAGCACGAATCAGCTCAATCAAAGTTTCAATCAAACCAGAAAAAAACTAGTAAGACATTGCCAATTGCCCAAAGTTGGCCGTAATAGCTAATGCCTGCTCAGAGATCACACTTTTAAGACAGCCTCTCCTGTGGCTGTAGTTGGACCCTGTCAGACATTGCAGTAAGCATCTTTACAGTGAGCTTTTCATGCATATTTAAGACACTACCTACTAAATGCAAATGCTACTATTTCAGTGCAGATAGAGATCTCTATAAAGAGGTTTGCAGGATCTGGAATGAGGCAGAGGGACACTTACAAGGTCACCAAGAGATGCTGGGTGTCCTGCAGCCACTACAAAAAGCCCCTTGGCAAAGTCACATATAATGCAACAAACCACAGAGATTCTCTGTGGGGCATATAGGACATCTCATTCTCTGTGGACGAAGCCAAAGGAGAGAAAGAAAATGAAAATAGAGAGCACTGGGAAAGTTGGACTCCTGAGAGCCGAGCTCCCTTAAATGCAGAAACCCTAACATAACCCTGATCAGGAAACCAAGCAGGCGTCTTGAGAAGGATGCTGTCTTTGTTGCTTGTAGTTTTGCCTCAGGAGATTCTGAATTCTGGGCCCAAATGAGATTGAGCTAGCATTGCCTCCCCAACCTCCTCCCAGAGTCTAGAGCTGCCTTGCTGCTGTGGGCAGAGCAGTGGCTGCCCCAGTGGACTGCATCCCTCAGCATGCTCTGAAGTAGGGAGCAGCATCTCTGTAGCTCATTCTGTCCATCCAGTGAGCAGAGCTAGCCTCACAGTGCTCTTCTGTCATTATCACCACACTCCAGGCACACTGTAGCAGACATAAGACAGCAAGTGCAGACACAATCATCTTTATTCTGAAGATTTCACACATGGAATTGTAGTTAAACGGGGCCCATGTGCTTCAACCATTGATATGTCCAATCTCAACCATACAGCAATAGTTGTAATACTGTATTTCAGACCAACACAGTGAAGACATATTGTCTGGGCACTTTCCAGGCCTGCAGTCTACAATCTAGGTTGCATGTCCTTTCCAAGAATCCATCGCCTTCTCCTAGGGGATATATTTGATCTGTGTGAAGAATATATTTTGCTGACCTACAGTCTCATGGATCTTATATAATATCATCTGACAACTGTCATGATGCCTAAGTTACCTAGATCTAGGTAAGACTAAAAGGAGTTGTATCAGAAGGGTGAGGAACTAGGGCAGTTCCTTAGGAATTCCTAGGAAGACAGTAAGTAGTACTTTGATATGTAAGAGGTTTTGGGCTATTTTAATATGATCATTTATTTAGCATTTCAAAGCTTTTGGGGCTTCATGACAATTTTATGCCCTAGAAAGTTACAGGTACTCCTTTCATCTTTACAACAGTTCACACAGTAAACTACAAGACTTCTGTCTGTTGTGATTCCATTAGCCAGGCTTGACTAGAACTGCTGTTAGCTTAAAATGCTCAAAGAAGCATGTGTTTATACTCAATTCCCATTACAATGTTTTGAGTAGGCTGCTGAAGTAGCCTGCAATGCCCCTTCACTGAGTTTGGTTCTCATCTTGAAGGCCAAGAACCTCCAGCACATACGCTCCTCCAGGGCTCCAGGGCTCCAGGGCTGCCATGACGTGCAGGAACAAGACCAAAAATCACATCTTGGTGTACAACTTGTTTTCAGGTAGTAAAAAGAAACCTTTTATTTTTCTCCTGACATCTGCCTTCCTCAGCAACCAGCCTTCCAGCTTTTGGCAGGTCAGGAACACAGAAATCTGAAACTCTAGTGGGTGCTCAAAGGAAGTCACAAGGCTGCATATCTGCCTCCCCTAAGCCCGTTCCCATCCCTTTAGCAAGAGTCATAACAGTTGCACCACAACAGTCACCCTTCTGCTAACTGATGCACAGGAAAGAGCTGATCCCGTGATCCCATATCCTCCCAGTTATAAAACTGGAGTCCAGATGCACACTGCAGCCAGCCTGCGTCTTCCCCTTACCTGCCATGAGACTCAAGAATTACTCATACACCAAAGACTTTCTCAATATCCTCACAGTCATCTCTCTGTCCTTAACTCTGACAAACACAGCTATTCAGTCAGAATCATAAAAAGCAGAAATTTAAAAAATTGTTAGAAGTAGTAAAAAAGGATGATATTTACCTTGTAAGCTACCAAGCTACCAAGCATGTGAATACAACTGAGTTACGTCAGGCTACAATTAGCTTAAAATTAATATAGTGTAAGCATAAAGTTCCAGTCACTATATGAGGTAAAGTTAATAAGGACATAAAAGTTTGTCTAGACATTGTCATGTGTCAGCCTCCAGAAATACAAATCTATATTTTTCACTGTCACAGACCTATATTAATACTGCATGAGCCTTCTTTATTAAACCACAAACCATGTTAGAAGGCAATAAGCTCCACGGCAGCTAAGAGCTAATCCACCTCCTCTCAGCAGACATCACAGATGTCAGAAGAGTTTTTAAAAATCTCTTATGTGTGATCAGTGAAGTTGTTACAGCTCTGTACTGAATATGCACAGATATCATCTGCACCTATATAATGCTGGTATTCAGGATGCTCAGTGTTCTCCATTTAAAAAAGCGCAAGGAGCTTCCTTTCCATTCCTCGTTGGTGCAGATTGATGTTGCTGCTGTCTTTATAAATGAAGATTAAATAAGACAGTAAGAGGAAGAATATCTCTGATCATAATTCTTGTGGGAAAGGGGGAGAAAAAAAAAAGCAACTTGAGTAAGTTTTAGTGAGTTTAACAGAAAATAATGCACCATAAAATGCCCTAAATGCATGGACAGTATAGATTTTTGTTACCTACGTACTAATGGCAAGCAATGAATTTCCATGTCATAGTTTGAAATTTCCTAATCCCAGTGGCCTCAACCAGATACTTTTCAGTTGCCCAAGGCTTGTGGAACATATTTAACTTAACTGCTAAGTCTGAGCTATAGAAAACTAATAGATAATGAGTTACAATTAAGGCATTAAAGCACATAATTTTACAACCATATCAACCACCAACTTGTTTTGTATTTCAGGGGTATTTCAACTGCCCACTAGTAACCTTCTAGCCTTTTAAAAAAAGATTTTTGCATATTTACTGTTATTTAAGTGATAGTTACTCTTTCTCCATTCCTAGAGTAAGTTTGTTGATAATGTCTAGTAATTCTGTTATTTAAATCTGTGTATTAAATCTGTTTTGATTACTGGTAACTCTTGTATCATTAAATTCTTCAACAGCTCATTTAACAAGACATAGGGAGTAAGATCTGGATTTGCTAAATCAGAGTATACTCCATCATCTTCTGTATTTCAAGCAACAGATGCTGTTCATTGCATCATCCACATGTTTCACCCTCCTTTGAATGATAAATAGGAAACCTTACATAACGTGATATTGACTTTAAGTTCCCAGGAAAGACTTTTGATTCATTTCTAGTCAAAAGAAAAGAAAGATAGGATCTATCTTACTTGAGACTCCTAGACTATTCTGTAAGGAATATGCATTGACTTTAGATCTTAAAAAAAAAAATCAATTATTTTGCTTTGTGTTTATCAGGACTATGATTTTTTTTCTTTTTCTTTTTTTTTTTTTTACGTATCTGCTTTCACATGCTTGCTAGGAAGAGTTGCTAGTACTCTCAGACCAAGAGAAGAAGAAACAGTAGATATGGGTGAAGAGGGAAGATCAGGAAAAAGGGATCTGAGAAGAAGCATCATTTCTTACATGTCAAACACATATGCACAAACTCTACAGATGCATATTATACATCTAGCCCTCTTCTCACCATAAAACTCAGCATTTCCAGTGTAAAAGTCAACCACTCACCAGGCATGCCCATATTTTCTCAACTTTAATCCCCTCTCCATCTTTTTTATGCTATGAGTTTCCCATGATGGCAGTCACCAAATAGTCCCACCTAAACCAAAGAGCTCCTCTCACAGATGGGATCCTGGGCATCAGGAGGAGCCTGGATAGGTGGCAAAATCAAGTGTCTAAGCAATAGCACTGCACCACATTGTAAACATCTTATTTAGAAGTCAGTCATTTCAAAAGTGCAGAGTAATTAGTGCAAATATACATATACATTATACATATACACAGGTACAAAACATCTTCTGATAGAGCAATGCAAAATGGTTTTCAGCCAACCAGGCAAATACCGAGAGAGGAAGAAGCCAAGGAACTCAAGCAGAGCCAGACTGGCAGCCAGGTCACATCATCTCCTGGACTGCCAAGGGTGAGAGGAAGGGTAGAGGAAAAGCAGCAGTGGTCACCCTTAGGGAAAGAGCAATACAACTAATGGGAAATGATCAAATTCAGGCATGTGAGTCAACTGTAACAGGCCTCCAGAGCCTCTCTGATGCTCTCTGTACCGAGCTGTTCTGACGGCATCTGCTTTGGACTAATCCCAACAAAAAATCTCCATTTTCAACAAAAAGAGGTATAATCATAACTTATAACACAGAAATGCTGTCTTATACGGCTCCTAGAAAGGCTCCTGCATTCTAAGAGTTATATTAAGCAGTCTTGTTTGTGTAATTTAAAACTTCACAGCTACACAAAGACTTTTTCATTCATTTCTAGTGATTCATCTATTTTTCTTGAAAAAGGTACAAAACACATTTCAGTTGATTTGAAAGCTTTTAAAAGGAAAAGACTAAAAAGAAATCTTCACATTATTTCACATTATTTACTATTTGCCATTTCATTTCTCAAATGGAGCGATTATTTAATTGTCAGTGAAGTTATTTCTTCTTATTCTTAGTTATTTCTCCTTAAGTTCTTAGACAGCTAGCATAAAGACATGTCCTCCCTTAAAAGCAAATGAAGACTCCTGATATGTGACATGCAGCAAATTGAATGACCACAATACCCATTCAAACACATCTGAGATGTGTATACACCACAGCTCTCATGTGATTATCCTGTATTCCCATTCCTGGTAGACCAGATAGCTGCAGGAGACCCTGATAAGTATAGTCAAATTCAAAATGTTCTTGATGAAAAACTGATCTCTGTGATGTACAGATGTTACACAGTGCTTAATTGGACACTGTAGTATTTGCAACAGCTACTGTAATTTGCAGTTGTTAGTCTGAGTTTAGGAAAGTTCCCATACTGATCCAGACATAGGCACCTCATGACAGTCTGTAATTCCTTTGGTCTCCCATACTGCTTAATGAGGTGCCATCAATCTGCAGGAATCAATTACCAAGTAGGTGCAATCAGAGCAAATAGTGGTGTTTTCCTAGCAGTATGATTTTCACCAAATAACACATTTCAGTCCATCATCAGCACGAAGTTCCTGATCTGAAGTGTCTGCAGGAGCACCTGTGAGATGTTAATGTTCCTACTGCTTGAGGATTTAAGCCACCTTCAGAGATTAGTCTTCATATCCTGCATCTCATGTGTACACATGACAAAGTCTGGAGCAAGCCAGATTTTTACGGAAAAATGCAGTTCAGTGGTCTACATGATGCTTAATAATTGCAAGGTTCCAGTAAGGTAAGCACGTGATCCCAAGGAAGATGAATACTGAATTTCAGTGGCAGTGGCACACTGAATGAAAATATTCTCTGAAATGTAAGTATTTTTGAGGATACATGCCTCACATGTGCTACCATAAAATAATTATTTCTTTACAGTTCCTACTGCACATCTGCAGTCATTGCAAAATCTCTTCCATCTCTAGATGAAACTACAACCACAATGTAAATCAGAAAAATATGATCTTTGCCAAAGGCAAACGCCAATTCGGACAGCATAAAAGTGAAGGAACTGAATACCTACTGATGGAAAGGGGAATAAAGACTATTTACATATGGCTTTTCCAGTTCACAGTACTGAAATTTGAAGTACAGAATTTGAAGCTGTTTTGAAATTTTCATACTGAATTTTAGGCTGTGCCTCTGCAGAGTTCTCTAGTTCTCTGATATGAATCCCATTTCTACTGGGACTTTGGATTTACTAGCTTTCTGCACATAATTGCAGGCACCTTGACACTTTGATGAGAAACTAATTTATAAGTGCATTTTGAGTGCATAATATGTGATCAAAATACATTATTAATGTACTCTGCAAGTAGATGGAGAAGCCATATATTATCAAAGTAATATATATTAACGTGCTACTGTTGCATATAGCAGGTTAAACGAAGTAAGGGAAGAAACTGTCTCTCCTTGATCTGTGATCTAGATGCATGAATATCCTTTTCACTACTTTTACACTGTGTGCACTAATGAGCACTGTCAAAAAATGTAGAATGCCTTGAAGGAACTGTGATCTTGCATTTTTCAGCCATTAATTTTCCAATCACATTGCTTTAGTTGACCCTTTTTTGCATTATTATAGGAGGATGCAGTCTATCCTTAGAGGCAAATTTTCAATGCCCCTTTAGCAAACATATTTGAGAACAACCAGGATATATTCTTTTACAGTGACCAAAATATAGCCTATACATCTTGAGTGGAAATTGACTTTAAAACCAGTTAAATCCTATGTAAGATAGATAGCCACTAACATCATTAAATCAGCATGCCATTAAGGGAGATAGCAGCAACACTGGAACAGTGGTGTTATTATTCATTAGTTGGTGCCCAAAAAATGAAAACACGATCACAATATCTATAATTCCCTGGGTCTCCCATATTGCTTAATGAGGTGCCATCAAGCTTCAGGAATCAATTACCAAGCTAGAAGCAAAGAGTAGCATTTGTCCCAGCAGGGTGCTTAAGAAAAAGCAGGGCAAGTCCCCTGGTAATTCTGTCTTGCCTCCCTCCTAGTTTTACCAGCTCTATATCTTTCAGCCTGGGAAAATGACCCCTCAGGGAATACTGCCTAAAAGCAGGCAATTCATCTGACTGGAGAGCACGGTGCTGCAGCCAGCTCTCTGCAAAGCTGAAGGGAAAAGATGAGGATGTCTCTCCCCTCTGGCTTGGCTCGGGAGCTCAGGCTGCTGTGGTGCCCAGCTGAAAGCCCCTTCATGGGGAAGTCCTGCCCTCGTGCCATGTCCCCATGCTTGCCACCTGTGCATTATCCGCATTACCCAGTTTTCCATGTTCTAGATGCCTTGAACCAAACGCACAGTTTATGCCTCTGGGAGGTAGGTAATACCATGGCTGATGTCCAGGAGGCACCCAGGGAAGTTACAGCATCTAACTCTAAATACTTGAAAGCAAAAATAAAATAATATTGGTCTGACTTGTCCCAGCTTTCTGGAGTCAGAAGGGTTTGGAAATATCAGTGTTTATACTGATTTCTGCTTATAAAAATTTTTGCTCTAAAATATTTTGCTCCTTGACTTGAACTTGAAACCATAAGTGCTCAAGGATGCAGCTCCAGAGAAAACAAGTGCTAGAAAGAACAGTTTTATAAAAGAACTTCATAAAAGAACTTCACTGAAAGTATCCATGATGCACTACATCAAGTCAGTTACACTAGGTTTAAGTTATAGGGAGATTGCATGAGATCCATAGTATAATTGTTAGAAACTTAAAGCAACATTTCAGTATTACATTTTTTCAAAAAATAATTAAAGTATCAAAGAAGAATCATGATATGGAGAATATGATATCAATCAAACTTCCAAAGATAAGATACAAGGAAGAAAAAGTTTCTTCCTATGTGTAGGCTCAGACCTGAGCAGAGCGAGACCCTTGCTCTATAGACCCTTGCTCTATATCAAGGCAGAGTCCTTTTATTACATTTTTATTAATAATGAAGGCAAGTATATAATACATATTATAATACATATAATATATATGTCAAGGAAATGTATTATATTTGGCTTCCTTCCTTCCTTTGAGGAAGGTGGAACTAGCCTTTAGCCTAATTTTCAATATCTGAACGAGTGTAATCTTCTGTGATCGGTTCTAGCTATTGATGTGAGAAGTTTATGGCTTTCACTACCTGTTATCCTTGATTGTTTTCCTCATGTCATCTTTATTTTTGGTGCCCAAATTGCAATGAAAATTCTAACTTCCATATAAACAAGTCTTAATCTGAGGACTCCAGAGTGTAGACCTCTTGCCTCCTCCTAATTCTTTCCTTCTGACTGATTCATTATTGTACAATATATGTATGCACTTCTCTAATCATTCTTCTCATGTGTTCTTAGGCTGATAATAGCAACATTAGTAACAGCAGTAATGATAGAAGTGATAGTAGTAATACTTGATAATTGTATTTTTATTGCATTATCATGTTATTGTTATATTATTTCACTATTACAAATAATAATAATCACATTAATTAAATTAAATAACTAACAATAGCAACTGTGATTTCCTTCTAGTCCCCTGGCTGTCCTTTTCTGTTTCCTAGCTAAGGAACAGCACTGACTACCCTTGAATTTCTGCTGTCCTTCTCCTTCCCACTTTCCACACTCCATGTCACTCTGGTGCTTGTCCTGCAGGAACTTAAGTCTAGGACTTCTGAACACCGGGACTTTCATGGTCCTATTTATATTTGAATGATGTATCTTCATATCAAAGATTACTTCAATGTCACAATATGTCAGTAGTAGCAGTCAAGTCTGGGATTTTGCTAAGTTTCAGAGAGTACTTCAGAAATGCCAAAGTCAGCTCAAAAGAATCAAATCTGTGAAAAAACGAAATGTTTGCAGGACATAGACTGGTGTGTATTTCTCTCCTCAGCCTAGGTCCAATCACAGCTGAAAGGTGTTCACAGCTCAGATAGATTGAATAGTAACAATTACATATTTGTATTTCTTGTTATTGCTTCTTATAACTCATTCTGTTGTTTTCCAGTTTTGAGCAACAGTGCATTAACTAAGGGTAGAAAAGCATGTCATTTTTAAAAGAATTGTAATTAGTTTCTCCTCTTGGGTCAATAACTCAGGTGACTTGAGTTATGATCTTAAATAAGGGACTTGTGAAATGAATCTCCAATGAATACCCATCCAGGCTGCCACAACTTAACCCAGGCACTGCAAGGAAAACTTCCTTACATAAATAAGGAGAGTTGAAATAGCCCTTTCCTCTGAATAAACGGAGATCAAAGAGTAATGTCAGTATGTGGAATAGACCAGAAACTGACCTGCATTCTGATTATGTGTCCCATTTTAATCAATGCATTTGTTCTTACAGATGCGGATATTAACCAATGTATAGTCACCATAGTCTGTCCTGAAAGCAGAAAGTCTGCTGATTGCCAACATAGTGAGTCAGACATTTGTCATTTGTTTCTATAAACATAGACAGGGCTAAGTGATCCTGTCAAAAAGAAAGAAAATTTTACAATAATAACAGTAATATATAATAGCAAAGACAAATGCAACAGTATCCCATTACCATAAGCCAATTTGCAGACCATTGATGGAAGATACCTGGAGATGAGGCAGGTACAGTCATTATATTGATTCCTAAGACTATCAGTAGCAAAGGAATAGAACTTAATCTTTTTCATTTGCTTTTTCTCTTAAAATACAAGCTGTTAAATATAGATAGCAGATATGATATGTGATAGCGTTATCAAAGGTACTCTGAAGGGAAAGTTAATAACCACTATATATATACACACACACACACAGGCAATCCTCTTAATACTTGGAAGTTTCATAGTAAATTTTGGGAAAAGGAAGAGAAAAAGAAGAGAAATTTAGTGAGACCAGAAAGGTTGACTCCTGCACCTCACAGCTTGTTTTATAGAAATCTTGATATCACAGAATGATACCTAACCCAATATTAGAAAAGAGAAAAATTGCTACCTCAAAGACCTAGACTTTCTTTGTTTAAAATCAGAAGATAGAAAAAGTCTAGGTAGCTTCTATTGCAGAAAAGCAAGACGTGTACAGGACTTTTAATATGCACATTCATTTACATCTTTACAAAAAAAATCAAAATTTAAGGAGTAGAAAATAGACACAATTTTCAGTTTGCAGACATTTGGCAGGAAGACCCTTGAACAATATTTAATTTTCAGGAAAGAAAAAAATCAGTGATACATTTTGACCTCCTGACTTTCTTATAAGCAACTACATTCTTGGACTTTGTTCAGTTCCTAATTCCCTACAGATTCCCTGGTCACCAACCTTATCCATGTGATAATGTGCCGACCTGCATGTGGCCAGGAGGCATCCACCAGCACAGATCTGGAGGTCTGCAATGATGATTAAGGGTATTCTTTCTCTCCCATGTAAGAGAAACAGATGCAACCTTGATTTCTTTTGCTTTACTATTTGTATACAGTTTATTTAATGATCTTCCCCTGTGGATATCCCAGCCATCGCAATTCTAGTCAGAACCAGCAAGTACTTTTGACAAATTCAGTGTATCTGCAAGCAAACAGGCTTATTAAATTCTGCTAAAATGACATTTGACATTAGCAAAATGTGTTGCTTTCCTTTAAATAGCTGTGCAGATCAGGCTCTTTTTAGTTGTGTTATTGCATCTATCATTCAAATTTTACCCTACATGAGAAAAATATTGCAAAATGGTTGAGATGCAAAGCCAAGGAGGAGGGCATGTCTGCTTGGCTGGGATGGATAACGACGGTCTCACACATTGGGAGCACTTCATGGGGATGCCTGGGCTGATCACCGGGGCCTGGGAGAAGTACCTCTGTACTCACATGAGGGAGGCAGCCAAGAAGCACATTTTTTTTGCTTAAACAGAGCATCACATGATTGCAGGTTGGCCAGTGGGACTTGCTAGCTTGGGTGAGCACTACCCAATTGCACGATGTGCATGGATAAAGGTTTGACTAAGTTCACTCAAAATTGGCCACAGTGTACAAAGATGAAGCAGAGCTAAACCAGTAGAAAACTGAATCCTGTAAGTACCAGATTGAGCCCCAGATCTGGAGATCATAAATGTTTTATATGCAAGTTACTATGCATATCAGGACACTATAAAGCAGACAATATTGTATTTCTGGAGCTGGGCTGTACAGAAGGTGCCTAGCAGTAGTTTCATTCAGCATCAGAACTCATCATCTACTAAGTTACAAGCACTAAGCAGTTACAGGAACTTCACTGAGGCTTTTGTAGCAAAGATTTATATAAACCAGTTCATTCACAGTCAAGGGTATTCAGAAAGATTGCAGAGAGTCTTTGCATGGTGAGCTCTTTTCTGAAGCTGTCACTGATTGATCTAAGCCTATTGTACTAATGTTCTGCTTTTTTTTTTTTTTTCCCAGTTAGTAACTGTTTACAATTCTTTACTTTTCAAGGAAGATAGCTTCTGTCTCTCATTTTGGAAATTTACTTCATTTTAAATTATATTCAGACTACATAAAATACAGCCCTGAATAATTCAGTTTAAATAGTTTCGCTTATCTAAACACCTGCTTCGATCATGACCGGTAATGAAATTTTAAAAAAATCTGTATAAATTCAAATGGCTTGTAAAAACATAATTCTTCAAATACTTAGGTAGAGGAACAGATCCTTCTGCCTCTTGTCCTAGCCTAACAGTTCTCTGCCTAAGGTGGATGGTATATAGAATTTTTTGGATCATTCTTCCAGTTACATGAAGAGGAGGTAATAAAAGATAAATGTCCTTTTCATGGTCATATTATTCTTCCTATTTGGAGAAAGAAATCCAGAAAATTCCTAAGCCTAGACCATATACGAACAAATACATAAGATATATGAGAAACACCAGACACAGCCAGAGCTGTTTTGTCTCAGAACATTCTTATTAATATGACGTACAAACATTACTCTTTCCCATCATGATCTCGCATCATTCCAATACTATAAAGCAACACATAAAAATGACTATCAGAAAGGAACCTTGAGGGGAAAATTCTTTTCGGAATGACATTCTACCTACTCAACCAACCCCATTTAGCCTGGTTTGGTGTGGTATGTGCGCAAAGGACTCTCTCTTCCTCTGTCCTAGCCCCGGAGGAGAGTCAGGCAGTGATAAATCTGCACAGGGTCAGCACAAGAGGCCCCCACCGCTGCTGCCCACAGAGGGTGCAGAGCTGTGTTAGGAGTCACCAGCGTGTGCTGGTCCACGTTCCTTCCCCCAAGCACCCTCCCATTGCTCTCAGTGGATCAAAAGGGAGGGGGAAGAACTTAACTAGTTTTATAACTGCAGAGTTTTCATGAGTCGTCAGGAACAATGTTGCTTCCCCTCAAGAACATGCACAGACAAGAGGTCTCGCACAGTCCTGGTGTTGCCCTAACAATGCACCTCTGCTCTCTGCTGAGGAGACCACCCCATGGAATAAAACTCACTAAATCTGAAAGGGTGCCATTGGTCGAGGGTGATTAACTACATGTGAAATGTAGGTGAACA
>JAVCKT010110959.1:0-23163 GCA_032273925.1 Rhynchotus rufescens
CTCCTCTCCAGGCTCCACAGGCCCCGCTCGCTCGGGCTCTCCTCCCACGAGAGCTGCTCCAGGCCCTTCCTCAGCCCCGACGCTCTACAACAGAGCTCTCTCTTCCAGCTCTTAATGTGATGGTTCCCCAGCTCCGTGGCTGCTGTTGGATACGGTGGGGAGGGATCCACGTGCTCCCATGTGGCGCTGATTTAAGTGGAGTTTCCCTGGGAGCAGAGAGTGTTGCAAAGAGCTGCAGAATCCGTGGTGGGCTGGGAAGGGTTAAACAGGATGGATCCAACCTCTGGGCAAGGAAACCAGCTGCCCCCGTGGCCGTGGCACCGGCCTGGGACAAAAAGCAGTCACCACAAATCGGTGGCTGGGTCCGGTCAGGAGAGGATGTGGCTGCGATGGTGCATGGGGAGTTTCGGTACCAGGAAAGCCTTTCCCACCAAGCCGAGGCCGAGGAGAGGCAGGCAGGGCCCCCCTGTCCTCCCCGTTCCATCGCTGTCTCATTTTCTGTCTCCAAACACATGTCCAGGCCCTTGGTCCTGCTTCAGGTTTTACCCAGGCCTCTGCAAAGCCCCATTAGAGGGGAAATTTCCATGCAAAGCAGGGATGGGAGGGAAAGGGTGTATCCCTGCTCCCCTGGCCCGTTGTGCTTGGAAAGGCATGGACTTTGGGGAGCTTCCGTCTCTTTTCCTGCTTTCCTGGCAGGAATGCTGATTCTGCCCTTCTTGTGCTCTCTGCCTTCCTGAGGGTCTTGCAGCCTTGTCTGCCAGGGGCAGGAGACTTATTTCCTTCTCGTGATCTCTTCCCATGTGTTAGAATTGGATACATCCAAAGAAAAAGAAATGGAGAGTTGTTTCAAATGACCTGGGATTAAATGGCTTTCTTCTGCATGACCGTTCACGTGCTCAGTATAATTTAAACCATCGTTCTGCTAGTCCCTCACTTGCTCACAGCATCTTTTGGGGAAACAGAGGAAAATAGATTTGAATTTCTGTTCTGCTATGTTGAGGGAAGAAGAGAGGACAGTGGACTTTAAATTATTTATCCACAGATTAAAAAAAAAAAATGTTGGGAAAACAGTCCCTTTTTCCTCCTATTTTTCGCTTTTGTGGAAATGAGGTCAGTCCCTTCCCAGGAGATTCCTGCTGCCAGGACCCTTCCCGTCGGCTCCTGTCAGCACCAGCTGGACACCAGGGATTTGCCATCAACATGAGCTCAACACCAACTGTTGCCACCGTGGCGGCCACCGAGCAGGAGAAGGAGATGGGGGGGATATTTCTCCCCTGTGCAGTGGGACTGTGAGAATAAACTCATTGCAGCTCGCGAGGCACTCAAATATTGTAGTTTTGGGGCTATGTAAGTGCCGGGATAGTCAGGGAAGTGGCAGTGAACTTGATCTGATTTAGGACCTGCTCCTGCAAGCACACATCAGGGTCTTTTTCTGTCCACGGGTGAAGCTAAGGCTCTGAACTAATTCCAGGCTTGTGAGCAGCCAGACTGGGCCATCCTGGATCCCTGGAGGACAGGAAATCATAAATCCCATGGCTTCAGCATCCCTTCCCCTGTAGCGTCTCCATTTGTCCCTGTGTGCTGACTTTGCCCTGGCACGAGTCACCACAAGCTGCTGCTTCTGCCCTTTGCCTTGCCTTAAATGTGTGCTTTATTTTAACCAGCTGGAGCTCAGGTTTCTCAGAGCTGAAACTCCCTCTTTGTTGTTCCTTGTCCTGCAGTTTGACAAGTGGACGGACGCCCAGAGGCGGCGGGTGCTGGGGGACCTGCTGGGGCGCTGCTCCCTGGCCCAGCAGAAGTTCTGCGCCAAGCACCTGCAGGAGCGAGTGCCCCGCGAGGCGCTGGATTTCACCACGCAGCTCCCTCGCGTGCTCTCCTTGTACATCTTCTCCTTCCTGGATCCTCGGAGCCTCTCTCGGTGTGCACAGGTGAGAAAGCAAACACGTACCTGAGGTTCAGCAGGGCAGGTCACACCAGTTAAGGAAAGGAACCAGAAGGAAGCAGCTGTAGTTTGTGCTACGCGTCAGTGCTGTTCTTTGCAAAGCCAAAACACCTTCAGGACTGGCTCAGTGCAGGACTCGTGCATGATATTCAACACTGCACGTGAACAGATGCATCCTGAGAGTTGTCAGAGCAGCCAAGATTTACAAAAGTGAAGAGCATTTATGGATGCTCAGCTCTGCGACTTTTATTCGTGGCATTTTATGAGATCAGTCATTCTGAAGAAGGAGGTCTAGCTCTTCCTGAAAATCATGCTCTTTTGCACTGTGTGCAAAAGCATTTGTCATTTTGGAAAGTATTGGCCCATGCGGGTTGCAAAGAACTGGATAAGATGCTTTAAGAGAAATGATAGCAAACACCAGATGCTTTAAAACACTTGAAGCTAAAGTGTTGGATGTGGGGAAGCAATGACCTTACAGAGGTGGTTTTGAATACAGTGGCTAGGGATTTGATCTGCTCTTTCTCCGAAGGTAAGTTTGCAAGGCATAAAATGCTGTGAGGTAGCACCTGAAGTAGTTCTGAATAAATTCAGGTATTAGTGCCATGATCACCACACCAACATAATACTGCAGATAATAAAACTATTATATCAAAACCTCAGCCTGTTAAAGCTCGCTCTAGTATCTTTCTCCATAAAACACTTCAGGTTTTAAGTAGATGCAACTCCCACTATTCATTCACAGGAAGGGAGAAGACAGGTTAGGAAATGTCTTACTTAGCTAAGGCATTAGGTGAGTACTTATTTACTTATTTTACGAGTCCACTTGTGTCATATCATTGGATAACTGTGTTTATAAGCCTGGCTGTGCAAATAAAAGTGTTTGCCCTTAGGCAGGAAGAAATATTGATGCAAGGTGGCTGCATGATGGAGTGTAATGGCAAACACAAAGGTACAGAAAACACTGAGAATGGATCTGTCAGTGTTGGGGGTGGTTTTATAGCTGCTTTTGCCAGTGGTAGCTCAGGAAGGCTTTTTTTTCAGGCTGATTTTGTATGCTCACTGAGTAGAAATGAGGGAGTTACTTCAAACAGACTGGAACGTGTCCTCTAGGATAGCGATTTTGCCGGAATTCAGCATATGCTTATATACTGATCACTGCTTACAAAGACCTTGAATTTGGGTTTAAATGGTGCATAAACAGAACTGTTCTAGTTTTAAGCCCAAAGAAGAGCTTCATCAACAGGGGATGTCTCTGGCCCATTGTTATCATTTTGGATGCTTGAAACCCCAAGATCTTGCTCTACTCTTATACCTAGTTTACTGGGCATCTGCAGGTGAGCTGGCACTGGAAGTACCTGTCGGAGCTGGATCAGCTCTGGATGCTGAAGTGCCTACGTTTTGGCTGGTATATCAACTTCTCCCCAACCCCATTTGAGCAAGGAATCTGGAAGAAACATTACATTGAGATGGTGAAAGAGCTGCGTGTTACAAGGCCAAAGGTAGGCAGCAACCTCCAGTGGGAAAACTCGGAGCCAGCAGGGCTTATAAGTCCTTTATCTCTTTATCTTTCTATAGTTTTGCACTAGTAAAATAGAAGCTATATAAAAACAGCATTCAAGGCTGTTGCCCTCTCTTCTTCCCCACCTTCCAGAGCATATCCTAGTCCACCTCCATCAACAGGTCCTCTGATAAACAGAAATAGGGCGCTCTACCTCACCCATGCTGAATTTTCAGTGTCATTTTAGCTTGTGTATTGAAAAAGAGCACAATCAGCCTGTTAAAATCCCTTGGAGTTGTCTCTTTCTGTCTTCTTCACAGCTGGCAGGGCTGTTTTCTGGAGGTGGAGCATTACTCAAGAGTCATGGGTTTGTTCTGAGATTGACTGATGCTTGGTTTGGAGGCTGTGAAGATGGGATTCTTGTGGTGTCCATAAAACATTTTAAAAAGTCCTATTTCTAATTCTAACCAGTCCCCACAGGCTGGCTCCATAGTCAATGGAGAGAAACCAATGCATGCAGAAATGAGATGAGATCATCTTAACGTAGTACTTAGTTCAATCATTTGCCCTGTCAGGCTGCTTATTTCTGTCCCCTGGGGCCTGATTTTGGGTTAAATACCCAACTCTTTGAAGACTAAAGTTAAGCACACAACTACCACTTCCCTTAAAGTCTAAAATGTACTTTCTTCTCTTCCTCCCTCTTCTTAGACCCCTCCAAGGGATGAGTTTGTAGTTACCGACGTGCAGCCAGTGAGGAGCAACGTCCCCGAGGCGAAACCTTCTCTTTCGCCAGCTTTGCCATCAGCTTCTGTGCTAGGAAAGAGGAGAGACAAGGAGAAAAAGGCGCTCCCGCCGTGGCGCTCCTCCGACAGGCACCCGACGGACACCATCCGATTCAACTACCTCGACAACTACGATCCCATCGAACAGGCGAGGCGGGCGTAAGAGCCTCTTCCCTCTTCAATTTGTGACGTGGGGCAGGGTTAGAATAAGGGTGCATGTGTGAGACTGTATATTTGTGCATATCTGCTACATAATATTCAATAATGAGTAGTTTTTGTAGCTAGACCCCCAGAGAGAGACTGCCTGGCTCCATTAGTGCTTCAGCTCCCGGAATTATCTGTTCAGCAACCACCATGAGAAAGACATTTCTCTTGTCTTGCATAGTTTTGCATAGGAAATTGTGTTAAGACAGCCCCGTGTCTTCCTTTGACACATCTGGCATCACGTGGTTTCAGAATCTGAGGTTTTCCACCAGTTTCATCATTACCCTGAGTCTGGTGAGCAGGGAAGCTTGGTGAAAAGGGAAGCTTGTCCCTGTGTGAAGGACCGCAGGGTTCTCACCCCACTGCATGTGCTGAGGTGCTGCTCATCCCTCTTGACCGTGCCAGCAAAATCCTCAGCAACCAATGCAAACCTTGAAGGATCCAGATTGCCCTTTAAGAATGTAACTAATATATCTAACAGAGCTGAAATTTGTTCTGTGCACAGGAACACTCAGTGAATTGCCCCAGACCCAGATCTGGGCTCAGCAGTGACGTGCTCACGTGGGCTCTTTCTCAACGTGTTTAACTTCGCTGGACCCACCGCTGCTCCGGGGTGTTCCGCAGAGTTCCCAGTGTCTGAGCAAAAGCCTTTTATGAATCATTTTTAATCCGCGTCCCCTAGGACTAGGATACTGCATCACTTCAAAGAGCATTCCAGTTTCTACCTCACCCTCTTTTTGTGGTGCGTTTCCCGACTCTAGCCCCATTTTTGCAGAGCTCACTGAGACTTTTAACAAAGCACTTTGCTAAAGTGCTTCTTGTTGCAAGTAGGAGTCCTGACGTTATTTTTCAGTGGTGCTAGATGTTTCTCTAGAGCAGCTTTTAAAAGGCTTCCGTTGGGTTTGGAATTGTGCTTGGCCACGTGTCGACAATGGGACAAGTTGTCCAAAGGGTTTAAAAGTTGCATGTTCTGCTGCTGAGCTGTAGGTGCAGTGACAAGGAGGAGCAAACGATCCTGAGCTGCTAATGCTACATGAAGCACATTGACCGTGTTTGCCTCTCCGAAGCGAAACCCGAACTTCCATCCATTTGTGCAAAGGAGAACATTTTAATGCACACTGTTCTAGCAAAGCTGGCAGTTATCTGTAATTACAGAGGATTACTCGAAGGAGAGAAATGAGATTTCCTCATTTACTGAGGCTCTCCTTTTAATAGCACTTAAGCTGCAAGCACTTGCTCATGTGCGTCTCCTCCGCAGCGGCTTTTGCTGTCGTGCAGCAGCGCAGGTTGAGTCGCTTCAGGTGCCAACCCACCTCCTCACTCTTATAACAAAATTCACTTCTTTTCTTTGGATACGTGGCCAGCAGGGTCCCTTCTGCAGCCCGGATCTCCTCCAGCCAAGGCCCCACGTGGTGACTTCCCTTCTTCAGTCCTTGGTGGCTGCTTGGGATGGCGACTTTGGAATTTCCTCCTCTTTCCTGATGGCAGCAGGAGCAGCGAGACGTCTGGACATCTCATCCATGGGCTAGGAAGGCAAACCCAAACCCTGCACAAGCTGTTTAATCTCACCCCAAACCTTAGGTGGCCCAGGACCGACCAGTGTTTGGGACAGCAAAGTAAAACAGGGAACCAAGATAAAAGTCTCTGTCCTTCCAGGCTGTTTTAGGTACAGTCATTTTTTCAGGTCAGATGAATTCTTGAAGCTCAAGGACATAGCATTGGCTGTTCCTGTAAACTAAATGCCAGGAGAAATGAAACCTGTATAAATGGAGATTCATAAAGCAAGAGGTGAGATTTCCCAAAACAGTGTGTTTTGTAGGAGGGGCAAATGAGGTTTGTTGTGGTGTGAATGTGTATAAAGAGGAACCAGAAATTTCTCACTGCGCATCTGAGCGTATCCGAAAGATGCAGCAGAACTATCAGGGAGCAGCCAAAGTGGTGGCTAGAGATGGGGCTGGAGATGGCCCCATCTAGAGATGGGGCTGGAGGCCACCAGGTTGACTGGCAAGCTGGGGGTGGAGAAACCATTTTGCTTCTGTTTGAATTCTGCTGTGTTGAAGAAAACAGGGCTTATAGAAAATTCCTGGTGAATAAACAGGATTACATCAAAGGAATACCTGATGCCGAGATCAAAGCTACATGCAAGACTAGTCACTGGCTGCTTCTTTGAATCAAAATTCATCTGCCTAATGTCAGGTTAAATTCCGCAGAATTTAAGAGGTAACCAAAAAAAATGAGAGATTTTTTTGTAGTTCTTGCACTTCATCCAAGTTTTCTCTTTGCAGGATCTCATGCTATATACTCTCCTAGTCCAGAGGTAGGAGGTAGGTAGGAGGTACCCCAGAGAGGTAGGAACACTCCCATTCATCTTAATCTGGTGTAAAATCTGTGGCCCAAATGTCACCTAAATGGCAGAGGTGTCATCTGATTCCATGCTGGTCTTGTCAGAGGAACCAGTAGCCGAGATGCTCCCTTCCTTGGCAGCGCCAAAACTACCCTGTTGTGAAGCCAAAGGGGACAACACGTCCTTCCTTAGAGAATTTACCTTTGTAAAATAAACCAAGAGCTTTGTTTAGGGCAATTGGGGGAGCAATTTGTGTGGCCAGTGCTGGTGTTCATGTCATCGAGGAGGAGAAGATTAGATTCAGGTGGGAGAACGTGGCAGAAGCTTCATAGTCGCTGAGCAGTGAAATTAAGAGCGGAGTCGAGGGAGTGCAGAGGAGAAAAGGTGCAGGCAGGGCTTGAATTACAGGCTGCCTGGAAGGGGTTATCAGAAGCCCGTGCTGGAATCATCGCTGTGACCTGCAGCTGGATGTTTCTGTGCTATTTATCATAGGGTGATTTCACTTTTAGGTCGCTTTTGTTTCCTGCCTGAGCTGTCCAGGTAGTTTTTCATTTCAGATGCTAAGAAAACAGGGAGCAGCAAGGACGGATTTGTCTGGTCTGGGCTGCAAAGCAGTATCACAAAGGTGAAATGAGACTTTTTTATCTAAAATGTGGAACAAATCAGCGATTTTTCCCCAGGTTTGCTGGGAGCACAGCCTGCCCGGAGAGGAACAGGAGGGCGTTCCTTTGGCTCCGTGCATGTGCAGCCCTGCCGGAAGGCATCTGGTGTCTGTGCTCCTCACTGCCAATAAATCAAGAGCTTTGCCTCCCACTTTTATCATGGAGAAAGAATCCCTATCTGAGCGCTGGCTCCTTGCCAGGCTGGTGTCCTTGTGCCTCGAGGAAGAGCCCTGCTGCTTCTGGTGACAAAATAAAAACTCCTTCCCCTCCCATGACCGTCCTTGCTCTGAGGAGGCAGCGCCTGAGGTTGGTGACCTGGTCCAATGCTCCCCATTGAAGCTAGTGGAGATCCTTCCTTATGGCAGCTCTTCCTGGCAGAAAGGAGCGTGTCTGTCCAGGGATGGCCGTGGCATTCCCTGTAATTGGATTGGATTTTCTCTCTTGGCTGTGAGTAAAGGGTTTATAAACAGGCTGCAGTTTTCCCCAATTTGCTCTTTGAAAATAATGAGTCTGATTTGTCTTTGTGGTTCTTCTTCTGCAGCCGGTGTGGGGCGATAGGAGAACAGGCACCAAGCGGTCTTGGGTGATTTGGGGCTGTCGTGTGTGCAGCCCTGGTTCTCTAAGGGATGAATGTCACTTTTAGAGGCAGTTTGTAGCCCAAATATTCCTGATTTTGCACCCATAATGTGCATTCTCACGTGCCTCCCAGGAAATCAGGAATGCTGGCAATGGAGCTGCTAGATGAGCACAGGGAGCACCCTGAAGACCTGCTTCAAATTTGCTGCTTTTGTCAAGTTTCTTGTGAAATCATTTGCAGAATATGAATGTGGAAAGGGAACAGACACTTTCAGAGCACATATTTTATGATCTGAGTTCTTAAGAAAAGCTTTAATGTAGCTTTCTACACCAGATAATGGTATAACACGTCAGCAGGCTGTATTCCAGTACACTTATTTTCACACTCTGGAATATTCCTGTTCTGCCAGGTAATTACATTGACTTTAATAATAGCTACATGCAAATGTATATACATATGCAAGAAAAAAGGTGTTTGACTGCAAAAGCAATGAATAAACAGCTTTTTGGAAGGGCAATCCTCAGGTCTTATTTAGGTTGCAGGTTACACTGACTGAACTAATGATTCTCCAATAAATTAGGTTAAAGAGGTACCCACCTTTCTGGGAATCCCCTTAAGTTGATGTAAAGCCACTTATGTCGTTTTAGCTGAAATGAGGAAGCCTCAAGCTAAGGGCGCGTGTTTGGGTGCAGGAAGGTTACAGCAACTTAAAAAACAGCAAATTACTGCCCTCCTGTGAGCCACAGTATCTCATTGGGTGCTCTTGCCAGGGCAAAATAAAGTGTTTTAGCTTAAGCCATGTCTTTTTGGTGCCTCCTGGAAGGGATTTTCTTCTTCTCAAGCTCGGGGAATCAACCTTCTTAATGCTGTTGTGTTGCACCCTGCAGGAGGAGGAAAGGAGGAGGGGAGACCCCGGACCTCAGCCATCAGGCGGCCCAGAGAAAGAAGAAAGCAGCCCGAGGAGTTCCCAAGCTCCGGAAGGCAAATTCCCTGGTGGGTATTCCCGGGATGCAATTGCACCAGCCAGGGCCCATGGAGTCAACTTCGGGAACGGTGAAATGCTGCTCCAGGCTGCCAGGCACGTGTGCTGCTTGGCCCTGAGGGAGGTATCCAGCCAGAAGGGATATAAGGGATATAAGGGATATAAGGGATATAAGCATGGCAGGCTGCTCCAGGGACAGTCTCTCATTGCAACCTAGACACGGTCCATCTGCCTTGCTGGGAAAAGGACTCTGTGGGTCTGATTTTTGCCACAGTGTCCTGCCAGCCAGTTCCATGCTTCACAAAGCACTGCATCAGTTCCCCTGTGACAAATCCTTGCCCCTTAAATCCTTCCCCAGAGCTGCTCCCAACTTGTAGGCGTTGTATTCTGATGTCAATTTATACTTTGCTCCTTGCACCAAGCTGGAGCAAGCAGCCCTTAGGTCTTAATACTGCGGATTCATCGCACTCGTCGCTGGGAAAATAGGGCATCCGCACATGAAAGCAGTGCAGGGAAGTGAGGGGTCCCGACAGCACCATGGGTCTCAGCTTTTGTAGCTGTAGCAACAAATAACTGCCAGGAGAAGGACATATTTACAAGCACATTGGGATTTTTTGCAAACTGGGAACGCGTCTCCTAACTGATGAAATGTAGGGAACACATGTGAGTTGAGCTAAAAAGGGTTTACATAAAAGAGACACGTTGTCTCCTGAGACTGAGAGGCCTTCTCCTGACCCATATACAGCCTGTTTGCCAGGAAATGGATTCAGTCACTGTTGGAGAACAGAAAATATAATTAAAGTTATTCAGCTCGTGTCTAACGATTTCCATTCTCCAAAGGCTGCTTCAGTAGCCGTTAGATCAGAGCGCCCTTACAGAGATTCATTCCACTGTGGCTTCTTGTTTCAAATTTAAAGCTGTTTTATTGTCAGTACAGAAGTGAATGGTTCTTAGTTGAGGGTAGAAAAAGGTGACTTTGGTTTTCTTTCCCCAGACTTTTGGAAAATTATGTCATCTTCTCAGTTATTTAACCAGCAGCCCACAATCAGAAGGACACAAGTAGCCACGTTGGCTCCCAATGTGAAGCCACCTCCGTCCTGTGTAACATCCATGGGAGGTTTTGCTTTAAGCTGCAAAATTGTCTTATTTATTCTCCGTATAATCCCAAGTTACAGCCCTGCTGTTATGCCTGGCCATCGCTGTTTACAGCACTACCTGACAATAAAGGAAAATATAGGATGATGCCCAGAAAAAGAATATATATATCTAACTAGGAATTACCCTGAGTTCATCTCCATTTATTATTATTAGCACTGGGGAATCTTGTTGAAATGAAGACCTGTTAAAAGCACTCATATTTAATCAAGTGCAAATAAAGAGGCTTAATGCCTCTTTTAGTAACTCCTTAGAAGCCAAATGAAATATGTTGAAAGAATAAATGCCCCAAGCAAGCAAACGTCCAGTCATATTAAAATGAAGCTGCCAAAGGAATAGATCAATGATCCAAGAAGATGAGAACGAAGGATATTGCAGCCAACAGGGAAGATGTGTAAAGGGCTGTTCTACAGATTTCCAAGAGCAGAAGGCCAAACAACACCCGCTGAACACCAAAATGGAAGAAAGAAAAGTAATTCAGTAATTCCTAACTCCTGGAATTACCTCTGCTGGCTCCAGGTTGGCATACGGTGAACCAGTTTTCCTCCCAGTAAACCTGTGGGGTTGGGGAGTTTATTAGTAATCAAGCAAACAGTGGCAGAAAAGACACAAGACTCACGTTTCATTTACAATAAATTAAACTACATTAAAGTAAATTAAGGAAATTACAGTAACTAGTAAATTACCATGCATTAAAGTAAATTAGGTCTCTGAATGAAGGGCCCCGTTCCTGCCTGCTGTCATTCCCGGGTACTTTATTAGGAAGGGGAGAACTCTGCAGCTCGGTGCGTCTGCCGTGGTGCTTTGCAATTGCTGCAATGCCGGGTTTGCCTTTCAGCTCTCTGCTTGTTTCTCTTTGAGGGACTCCACAGCTGTTCTTGAATCACTGCCTTATTTTTAGCACTCCCTAAACATCTTTTAGACAGGAGCAGTCATTCTTGCCTCACCACCTGTATCCTAAGGGAAGGAGACTCCAGCATTTGAGTCAGGAGTAAATTTTCCTATGTTTTCTTGACCAGGAGTTGATGTTTCAAGTATGGATAACATTTATGTTATGTTGGGTATATCCCACACGAATATCCAGGGCCCTAGGCACAGACTCCACAGTCCTGTGCAGGGCGTATTGATAGCACCTATATTCTGCAAAGCTTATTTTGAATTTTACTCACTCAGAGAAGAATTTTTTTGAACTTCAGGGGACTGCTCCTGAGAGGGAAAACGATCCAGGATAATGTTTGGAAATTCAAGCTCAGCTTATAAATATGAGACTAAAGACCTAGCCTAGCCAGCCCACAAAGGCCAGGTCTTTCTGCACAGCCATGTTACCGTGGGCACTAGTTGCACGTCCAACTTACCTGCCCTTGTTGCTTCCTAATGAGTTTCTACATAAATCCTTCCATTCTATAGCGTTAATTATTCTTAGCAATTAAATTGCATCCAGTAAAAAGAGCCAAGGTTATTGGTCTGCAGCACTTTCCCCTGTGCTTTTTAAATGTTTAGGACCTTTTTGAAGGAATAAACAATCACTGTTTTGCTAGGATATTTTTCTGCTCGACTTTTATCCCAATTGGAAATTGGTTATTGGGCAATATATTAATATAAACATCCTTTGCACTGCAAGACTCCAAAGAGCTGGTGGGACTGGGAGGAGCTGGAGCCATCAGCATGGGGGGAAGTTGCACATTCACTTGTGGGTTGATGTAGAGAGTCAATTAATGAGGGCTTGGCCTTGCTGACATCAATTTCTAATTGGGTTCTTTTGTCCTTAAAGTTAGCACATAACAGAGCCCCTGTGCAATGATACCAAATTATGCTCATATCATCAGCTAGGGATATAATTTATAGATTAAAGATCTTAGAGGGTTCCAACATTCTCAGTTCCTGTGGGGCTGTTCAGATGACACTTGTTGCCTTCTCTTCCCAGCTGTCGCTTCCGACGGATCTCGAGTCCGTTCCGAAAACGCCCGTCCGTCCCAGCTGGGCCGCTCAGCAGCCGGGGGGAGACGTGCCCAGCAAAGCTGCGCTGAAGACCCTAATCCAAAGCCCCCAGTGGAACGCGGGGATCCGACCAGCGCCCGTCCAAGCAGCAGCACCCAAGCGGCGTGAAAGAGGGAGGAAGGACTTCAGGACAGACCCCAGATGTCCATGTTAGTAGCCTCTCCTGTCCCATCTGGGAGCTGCTGTAGATCCCATCCAAGCTTAGCGTGCACAGGGAAGGAGAAGGTGCAAGAATATTCCCGGGGGCAAAGCAAAGCAAGCGCATTCCTGCAAGCAAAGGAGAAGGGGGCCATTCTGGGTGGTGGGAATACAGGTGAGCGTGTTTTGCTGCCTTGGAAGGGAACACGTGGCCAGGCATTTCAAATCTGGCAGTTACTAGATCCACCTGTGTGTCACAGCCATCGTGAACAGCACCAAGGGCTTCACCATGAGTTTAGCTCAGTAAAATTCAACGGCAAAGCAAGGAACGTGAGGTGCAAAAGTCACAGTGGGCTCAGTCCAGAGTCCCTCGACTGCCAGACCCTGGATGGATGCCACCAGGAATGGGCACTATGGGCTTATTGAGCACATTAGAAAGCAACTTGCAGAACAGCTGAGAAAGTGGTGGGTATGTGAGGGCCTCCCAAAAACAAGGAGGCAAACTACCACCATTGAAAGTAATTTTATGACATTTCAGTCCAAATCTGGCTTGGGCAGCTTTTCCTTTAGACTTGACCTCTTGGTACACCCAGCATCTCCAGAAGGTCCTCCGGAGAGACAGTGGTTTTCTGGGTGAATATTTGGTGTGTCTCAGAAGCACTCTGTGCTTTTCAGGTTGGGGTGAAAGTCCTCATGGTTCACAAGGGAGTTGTCCAGGTAGGAATTGTAGTTTTGGGACCTGTGGTATTTTTCAGTAGACCAACTGGGGTTGTGGATAAAGAACCTGGAGTGGACAAGGGCAAAAAAGACATCTGACATGATGCTGTCTGGGATTTTTTAGGAGATTGTAGAGTGAGGGCAGCTCCTACAAGGCAGTGATTGCTCAGGAATGATCCCATGTAGGAGGAGGAGAGCAGAGCATGTGGAGACCTGCGGGATCTTCCCAGTTTCCAGCACCACTAGCAGGTGCACAGGCCAACCCCCACGAAGAGGGCCCCCAGGGCAGGTGACTGATCCCAATCCGTGGGAGCCAGAGGAAAGGATTTAAACGCAGACCGGGATACCACACTGGGAAAGGTGCAGGGATGGAGCTCGCTGTACAACTATCCAGCCCATAGATATTTAAAACCAGGCCCTCAGACAAACCCCATCGCTGTGATACAAAAATTACCAAGGTGAATTGTCTCAAAGGGATGGCTTTTGGATTAGGGGCAATTTCCTAGGCAAAACTATACATTTTTTGTGTGTAAATCCTCCCTTAATTCCTGCAGTGACCTCTCCTGGACCTCTGCTGGACTTTTCCCAGGGTAAATTTAGCAGCCTGGGCTTGTGTTGCAGCTAGGCTTTCCCAGGCTGGCTTTGCAGAAGGTCAGAAAGGTGGGCAGGAAGATTAAAGAGGTTTTGATATTATTATTTTCTCTATAATGAGATGATGAATGGAGACAGACCTGCCATCCTATCCAGAGTTGTAAAAGCATTTGCGGCATTAAATGCCACTGAAATCCCAAGGGTTGGCTAAGTACCTAAATATCTTTAAAATCTGAATTCTCTAACTAAATGTATTTGATTCTCATGTTTTTTTTCTCCTTCTAGCACCTCTGCTGTTTGAGGCGCAGCCATGGCACATTCCTCCATCCAACCCAGGATCTGATACGGAGTGAGGAGGATCCAGAATATCTTTCATGTCAGCAGAACAAAGGCTTATCTGCCTGGGAAACAACAGCAACATTAACGGAATCACAGGCTGTGCTCAGCAAAGAGCAGCCGCTTTTGAAGCCTTCCCAAGGACCCAGCTTTATTTTTATCAGCTCTCACTAAAAGAGATGTTCCCATTGACCTTGAAATGGGCAGGGAGATCCTGGTCCATTCTCACTTAGGCTGCACAAAAGAAACCAAGCTGCCTTGAGGCCAGTTTGGAGCAGGGTGAGTACAGCAGTGCCTCCTGCCTGTCCCTGGCGCTTCCAGTTGGGATCTGCAGTTTCCAAAGCGCAGCAAAGTCTCATTTTCCCTATTGAGCTTCTCAGCATCGTGTCCCGTCGCTGCCGCTCTCCAGCTGGTGCCACCTTCTCCTTATCTCTGGGCACATCATCCCTAGGGCACCACTGACCATGTCTGAGCTGTGGATTGGCCTTGCTGCACCAGAAGGTGCCCGTGCAGAACCCTGCTGGAGATGCTCCTCCTCATTTGTGCTGAGCTTCCCTGTGGGCATCTCAGCGCACATCTCATGGCCTGAGCTCCTCTGGGAATGCTTTCCCAGGGAATTACAGGAAAATTTCTCTCTCTCTGGGCACAGAGGGATTATGGAAGGTTCTCACCAGCCACCAGTGACATACGGGGTGACTACAAAGCCAAAGACTCAAGGAGAACGTTGCTGGTTCCACACAGCAACTCCATGATCTTGACCACACGCCCGAAGTCTGTGAGAATGAAGCCAGATCCTAGACTCTGGAATACAGCAACACACAAGGTGCTGTGTCAGGAGCTGACACCAATCTGATTATTTAAGAGAATGGAAATAAGGCATTAAGGAGATATCCAGGAAACTCAACAAAGAGGAATTTTGGCGGATAAAGGGATGAAATCCACAGCAGCACTGCCCGCTGTCGTGACAAGGGGCATGAATGGGCACGACGGACCACGGCTCTGCTGGTTGGGCTGCTGGGTGCATTTCCAGGGCCAAATCAATGATTAGGTGATTCAGTGATCAATGATTAGATGATTCAGAGCATCCCACTCTCCCCTCGCTCTTTCTTTTTTCTTTCTGGTTGCTCTGTGTGCTCAGAAAGGGGAGATATCTCACCCAAAAGCATGGTCTAAGAGCTGGTTGTCTGAGCTCTCTTGCTTGTACCTGAAATAGGAACTTCCAGATGGCAAAATCCTGCATATTTTACCATCTATAGATTACCTAGGAGCCTCGATTGACTAATTCTGATTAAGAAAGCTAACTTTGGGGTATGTGAAGTTAGCTTGGGTAAACCCCACCCGAAACATTCATCAGCATCAATTCCCTGGTATTGCAGCGCTCTCATCACACTCCTTTCCTCCCGGAAAACCAAGTTAAATTGAGAGCATCACGGATATTCCTGTGGCTTCTTAAGTGGTTTCTTTCTTTTTGTCTCATTTAGGCCAGGCTTAGCTTCACGTGCCTTGGCTGCAGGGAACCATGCATCTTGTGTGCTCACTGCACGTTTTAAGGCCATCTCCTCTGCTTTGTAAAGCTTCTTTTTCTTTATTTCTTTTTTTAATTATTATTACTTTTTAAATATATTTATGATGCTGTAAAATTACTAATGGTAATTAATGTTGCCCAAGGCTCCGCAAAGCCAAATCGTCTATCCTTGAAATAACAGCCGGCCTACAGAGTGCCTTAATGCAACTCCCACCATTTGTTAGAATAAAATATATATTTGCCGTATGCTTCACAAACATTCCTGAGGTAACAGGACGGGCCAGGACTTGGAGTGGAGAGAAAAGCAGGAGAGAAACAGAGGCTCCATGAGCTGCCTCCGCCACCGGTCCCGGGCGAGCGGAATCACGTCCAGCTGCTGATCTGCAGAGCTGGATGGGATCTATCCGCTCTGATAATGTGCTCTGAGATATGTGGATAAGAAAATGTTCAATAAGTACAGAGGAGGGCTGTTCTGCGTGTGCCTTCCCTCCTAGCTGTGCATTTCCCTGCACTGCTTAGTATTTCCAGATCCTGCGCAAGGGCGATGAGCCGCCGCGCTTGATTAAAGAACTGCCAGTCCCTTTCCAGGCCCGGAGGCCAATGAATCAGCGTGGCTGCATGTGAATTCCCCCGGGACGAGCCAGATCAAACTGCGGGCCCCAGGCTACAGCCCCGCTCCGATGTGGGGAGCAAACCCGAACACGCCAGCCGTGCTGTTACCCAGCCTTTACCGCCCGCTTCTGCCCCCAACTCCACCTGAATTCGCCCGCTGCTCCTTGCTGAGAGCAGCGGCAGAGTTTGAAGTTGGGCTTTGCAGCCAACATGAAGTTTTCCTCTTCTTTGCTCTTTGGAAGAAACAGGAGTTTGTTTTGACAAAAGCAGCATGTGCAGCTGAAGCCAATGGGAGTCGCAGGTGGGAGCAGAGTTTGATTAAAAAGGGGAATTGGGGGTGACTTCCCACTGAAGGGGCAGCCCAAGAGGGCAGCATGAGGAAGGAAGAGCGTTTGTGGAGCTAAGTCCCGGCTGTGGGGTCATCATCAGTCCACATGTGGTTAAAAGAAGAGCATGGAGACCTTGAGGCGAGTGGGAAGAGACTCGTGATAGTAGAGAGGGCAAAATAAGTTGCTGCAATAGGTGGATGTAGCTGATAGCGAGGAGAGGGCCCAGATCCGCTCAGAAATCATCGAATTCAATGATTCACATATCAGGGAGCACAGGGCTGAGCAGTCAGTGACACAGGATCGTGTTTATGGACATATAAATTAAGGGAACGGGGTAGGAGAATCAGTGTGCGGGCAGCTGCCTTGGTCTCGGAGCAGTCACCTCCCTGCGTGGCTGTGTCCCGTGCTCCTCGGGGACCTGTTCACAGCACGGGCAGAGCCACCCGGGTCTCCTCCAGGTGCGCGTTGTGCAGTGCGTGCAGCCCCCTGCAGAACCGGGTTATTTCCCGGGAATTCGGATGTCGTTTCCTGGATGCGAAACACCTGGTGCAGGCACTGCAGAGCGTTCCCAGCGCATCCCGCGGGGGGGAAGCTGCATGCAGCTGTCGGGAAAGCCCCGCGGACAGGAGGCGCTTCCAAGCTGCTCCCTGATCCCACCTCCCGCGGCCGGGATGCTGCCAACCCCACCTGGATGCATGGGGCAAGCAGGGACGCTCTGCCAAGGCCCTCCAAGTGGGCGCTCCGGGCTGTTCTCGGGAGCCAAGTCCCGGTGCTCCCACCGTTCCCACGTGCCCGGGCCCCTTTCTGCAAGCCCTGCTGCCCGGGTCTACGCCAGCTGTGAGCACCGTGCCAAAAACCGCTCATTTTGCCCCTAAATCACGCGGTGGTTGAAGAAAGGCGGCGCTTTGGAGTTCCCCTTTTGCCACTTTCTGCAGTGAAGCCACTACTGCTGAATTTTTCCTGTTTCCCATTCCTGGTAGATCCCAGCAATTTTTCCTCTCTCCCAAACCACAAGAGCAGGACACACAGAGATGCCACCATCTCTCCTCATTTTTATAGTCATTTGTTGGGGTTTTTTTTGCATCTGCCAGCAGCAAAGACACCAGAACAGAGCGCTCTTCACCCGAGACGTCACTGCAGGTCCCTGTCCAGGGATGCAGGAGCTCCTATGGCTCCAGGAACACCCGGAGGCTGCTGGATCCCCACAGCCCTTCACAAGAGCCATGGTGGCCGCCGGTATCTCCAGGCCCCCGGGAGCCGGATTCCACCCTTGTTTGGAGCTGGAGGGAGCTCATTGAAATCCTTTGCCACCCTCTAGTGCTGAGAGGGAGCAGAGGAAGGAGGACATGGACAAGGGGCCGGTCCGGAGGAGACCCCGGGAGACATTGCTGCTCTCCACAACTATCCACAAGGAGGTTGTAGGGAGAGAGGGATTGGTCTCATCTCCGACATAACTATGGATAGGACAGGGGGAAATGGCCTCAAGTTGTGCCAAGGCGGCTCAGGTTGGATATTAGGAAGAATTCCCACATGGAAAGAGCAGTGGAGCCTTGGAACAGGCCGCCCAGGGAGGCGGTGGAGCCCCCATCCCTGACAGTGTTCAAGAAACACGTAGACGGGGCGCTCAGGACACGGCTTAGCAGGAATGATGGTGACACGGTTACACTTGGACTCCATGACCTCAAAGGTCTTTTCCGACCACAACGATTCCGTGATTCCCCTCGGTGGGAATACAGGGCGGATCCGTGTCCTGCCACCTCTAGGACACTCCCGGCTCAGCTGTATCCATGTCCCACCACCGGCTGCGCCCGTGTCCCCTCCTCTGGACCTCCCCATGCCCCTGCTCGAGGCCACCCGCCATTTGCGGCCGCCATTTTGGGTCCCCCCCCCGCCCCATTTTGGGTCTCTCCCCTCAGCGCCCCCGCGCGGACGGCGCCGGTACCGCCCCTCCCGCACTGCGCATGCGCCGCGCCTCTCCCTCCCGCCGCTGCCCCCGTGTGTCGCTTTACGGCAGCGCCGCTGGGCGCGCGGCGCTTTCACGACGAGGCGAGGCGGGCGGCGGCGCTTTGCGGCGGCAGCCGTTGGGCCTGGGCCGTGAGGGGAGCGAGCGGCGACGGCAACATGAGGCAGAAGAGAAAAGGTGCCGGGTGTGGAGGGGGGACGCGGGACACGGCACGGGGCTCTGCGGGTGCCCGGGGCACAGGGGACAGGGCCGGGGCTCCGGGGGTGCCGGAGGGGGACACGGCCGGGGCCTCATGTCCTCCCCGGGCGGCTCTGGTGAGGGGCGGCCTCTCCCTCCGGGTCTGTTTCCTTGAGGCCGCCTCAGGTTCCTGGGCCACGTCCTGCTGCCGTCGCATGGCTCCTGTGTTTAGTGTTCAGGGGCGCCTGGTTCTTCTCAGGAGGTAAAGGAAAAGTAGTGACATGAGGCTGTCTGTGAAGGGAAGGTGCTGTCTGTGAAGGGAAGGCACAATCTGGTTGTGCAGGTGCGAGATTTCCCCCATGCAGCGCCCTGAAAATGCAGAAAATGTTGAAAATATGAAGCAGATGAGCCCTGTTTGTAACAGGTGGTTGGAAAGCTCCTGTGTACACGTGGGTTGTTGTTTGGTTCTTGTTTCAGGAGAGCTCAGCCGTGCAGAGCTGATGATGATGACGATAGCGGACATCATAAAGCAATTAATTGAGGCCCATGAGCAGGGGAAAGATGTGAATCTGAACAAGTAAGTCCCAGAATCTTAGAATCATTGTGGTCAGAAAAGACCTTCAAGATCCTCGAGTCCAACAGTAGTCAGTCCTGGTGAACCAGACAGTTGGTTCATTCTTGTATAACGTGTCCTGGGCATCCTGTTATATCCAAGCTTTATTTTAAAACAATATTTTGTTTCCATGGGATACCGTAACTTCTATTCCCTGACAATGAAACATGTTATAATTTCAGCTATGAAGATTTGTCAGTTTTGTGCTAATATGAAATCCTGCCTCGCTACTCTCTTGGCAATGCTCACAGCATGGAATGGGTTGTATTGTGAAAAAAAGCCCAAAGAAAGCTGTTTTTGTCTCCATCTGCCAGGCCCAAAGTCAATTCTATCATATGAAGGGGAGAATAATTTATGCAATCATAAAGCAATTTTTCTTAGCAATGTGTTACAAATGAAGTCATTTTTTTCTTTCTCCTTCTTCGCATATGTAGAATAATGAAAACTGAAGTTTTGGCCTAATATTCCCATTTTATTTTCATGATATAATTGTGAACTTGTTGATACTGGAAAAGAACAATACCTTGAAAATTAACCTAGCTGGAGTCTGAGTTTGTGGGAAATCAGTTGGATGGAAGTTTTATGTAAAGAATAATTCATTGAAAATGGATAAGCTGGAGTCTCTGGGGCAGCTTTAACAATGTTTGGGGTAAAACCACCTTTAGAAATAAAACACACAGAAACTCAAAACATTAGCAATTATTGTGCATCGCTTGCCCTTGTAGTTTATTTTCTCTGTCCTAGTGCTGGGTGCTGCTGTTGTGGTAGCCAGGAATATCTGCTTGCTTTTTAAATAAGCTGCCCCAAAAGGCAGATTGGGAGAAGCTGCCTAGATCTCCCTCTGATAGCACCTTAACACGATAGCCCTGCTGTGGAAGATGGCCAGGCAGGTTTGATGGTAGCCACTAATTCGAGGCCTTTCTGCTTCTAGGCTGAAAACGAAGGCGTCAGCCAAGTACGGGCTCTCGGCGCAGCCTCGTTTGGTCGACATCATTGCTGCTGTTCCGCCCCAGTACCGCAAGGTGCTGGTGCCCAAGCTCAAAGCCAAGCCCATCAGAACTGCCAGTGGGGTAAGAACATGCACCTACCACCCCCTTCTCTCCGTCTGCCACCATCCCCTCTCGCGTGGATAAGTTATACTGGGTGTAAATGCCCTCAAAAATGAGAATATTGAGTGTCCAGAAGTTTGGTGAAGAAGTGAGCTTTGTTAGTGAACTTAGTTTAGTGAGCTTCATTAACAGCTGCATTGCCAACTTCAAGGTTATCTGTTCTGTGCTTTCAGAGCAGCTGTGTATTTAATTTAAGGCATGTCGGAGAAGAGAAAGATGGTGTCTGGAGGCTGTAGTTGAACTTACAAGGCAAACTATCATGTCTTGGAGGTTTAGTTGCTCTAGAAACAGTGCAGCTTAATCTGCAGGCCCTGCCAATGAATATTAGAGGTGAAAAGTTAGGATTTAAACTGTTTCTTTGAAGAAGAGTACGGTTGGAAAGTAGTAACAGTACCGAAGTATGTGTTTTTAAGTTTTAAGTTGCTCTGTTGTTAACAGGAGTAAGAAACTGATCACGGAAGTATTCAATTTGTGTAGGTTTTTGTTTGTTTCTTTGACATATGGTTATAGAATATTTCACTAAAATCTTTCTCCAACCAGAATTTCCCCCCCCCCCCAAAAAATGTATTCAAAGTTGAATGCTCAAAATGAGTGGACACCTGGAAAAAAAGGTGGAAGGAGGAAGCTAACTTTTACTCTATTCTCTTTGCTTTATGTCTTCTTGTTTGAGCACGGTGATTTTGTCAGGCCTGACACAAGTCAACTGCTTCTCCCAGATTAGTCAGAGTTTTGAAAATATAATGGATTTTATATTTCTTGATATGTCATCATCTTTTCTTCAAGAGTTAATGGAATTAGAGATGTCAGGGACAACAGGAAGGGCTTCTATAAATATATCAGCAGCAAGAGGAAGACTAGGGAAAATGTTAGTGCACTGCTGAATGGGGAGGATGCCTTGGTGACAGAGGATGCAGAGAAGGCAGAGTTACTAAATGGCTTCTTTGCTTCTGTCTTTACTGCTAAGGCTGCTCCCCATGACCTACACAGCCTGGAGATGAGAGAGAGAACTGGGCAAGAGGAAGACCTTCTGCTGGTTGTGGAGGATTGGGTTAGGGATTATTTAGGCGAACTGGGCACCCATAAATCTATGGTCTTGGGTGGGATGCACCCAAGAGTGCTGAGGGAACTGGTGGGGGTTATTGCTCAGCCACTCTTCATCATCCTCAAGAGGTCCTGGAGAGCAGGGTAGGTGCTGGGGGACTGGAGGAAACCAACATTGCTTCAGCCTTCAGAAAGGGCAAGAGAGGAGCTGGGAAACTACAGGCCAGTCAGTCCCACCTCCGTCCCTGGAAAGGTGATGGAGCAGCTCATCTTAGCATCTCTAGGCATGCCAAGGAGAAGGAGGTGTTGAGAAGTAGTCAGCATGGATTCACCAAGGGGAAATCATGTTTGACAAACCTGAGGGCCTTCTATGATGGGATGACTGACTGGATGGGGACAGACATGGATGTTGTCCACCTTGACTTCAGCAAGGCTTTCAACACCATCTCCCATAACATCCTTGTGGAGAAACTCTGGAAGTGTGGACTGGATGACAGTGAGGTGGATTGGAACTGGCTGGATGGCAGAGCCCAGAGGGTGGTGATAAATGGGGCCGAATCCAGTTGGAGGTGTGTGGCCAGTGGTGTCCCCAGTGGGGTCAGTACTGGGCCAGTGCTGTCCAACTGGTTCATCAATGACCTGGACAATGGCACAGGGGGACCGTGCACAAGTTTGCAGACGATACCATGATGTAGGGCCTGGAGCAGCTCTCGTGTATGAGGAGAGCCCGAGCGAGCGGGGCCTGTGGAGCCTGGAGAGGAGCAGGGGGAGAGGGGACGTGGTGAGTGTGTGCGAGGAGCCGAGGGGAGGCTGGAGGGAGGAAGGGCCAAACCCTCCAGTCCCACCTGGATGCGCCCGGGTGCTCTGGGTGTCCCTGCTGGAGCAGGGGCTGCCCTGGGGATCTCTGGCATCCCGAGCCAGATGCCTGAGGTGGTGCTTGCCAGTCCTGCCCCAGCCCGGGGGCTTCCAACCATTCCCACCCGGAGGACGGGAATAAATCCACGCAGAGCTGCATTCATGGCAGAGCCCAGCCCATTCCCTTGGGTTTCCCATTTTCCCAGAGCTGCCGGCGGCTCCAGCCGCGTGTTCTGCAGAGGGCAGCACGAGCCAGGAGATGGGCTGCAGCTTCTGCCGCCGCATCCTGGTGCCTCCTGAACGTCGCTCAAATCCAGCTTTTCTTCAGCAAGAAGCCTTCAGGAATATCCTGCTGTGGATGAAGCCCCTTTCCTGCCAAAAAGCTTTCCAGTTGTTGGCGTTTTTTACAAAATTCCGTGTTTTTCTGCCTGCTTATGGAGCATGGCAGAAAGCTGCGTCTCTGCGAGAAGCCTCTGAGTGTTTCCCCACTTTGTTTCTGTTACAGCGTCCCGGGAGGCTGCAGGGATTCAGGAAGGCTCCGGAGCTGCTTCCCCACGTAGCAGCCCGCATGAGGGGAATCAAAAAGCAGACAAGGCTTTTTCCCTGGAAACCTGATTAATTCAGCAGATTATATTGAAGTTTTTTTTGATTCTTGAATACAAACCCTCCCTTCTCCACTGCAGTTTGAGGAAGAACTCACAGTTTTGGCTCCTTCCACTTTCCTTGGAAGGAACCTTGAAGCCTTGAAACCCCTCTGTAGCATCAAGGTCTACCCCAACTGGGCAGGAAAGTCCGTGGATCCCTCCGGCTCTGGGCGTTTTTACCTTCTCTCCAAGCAGCATCCCGGGCGCTGCCAAGTTCCCGTCCATCTCTGGCATCGCAGCAGGTCTGAGCACCGCGGGGTCCCTCGGAGGCCAACACTTCCCTGGGAGAAGGGAAAAGCTCCCTCAGGCTGGAGCGGGAGCGAGCTCTGGAGCGGGGAGGCATCAGGAGCCGGCGCAGGCTGGGGCGGA
>JAVCKT010111043.1:0-23144 GCA_032273925.1 Rhynchotus rufescens
CCAGCCCAGTGCCCCATAGCGCCCAGCCCCAGTGAGGGGATGTCCCCAAGGGCTGTGCCAGCCCAGTGCCCCATAGCGCCCAGCCCCAGTGCGGGATGTGCCCAAGGGCTGTGCCAGCCCAGTGCCCCATAGCGCCCAGCCCCAGTGAGGGGATGTCCCCAAGGGCTGTGCCAGCCCAGTGCCCCATAGCGCCCAGCCCCAGTGCGGGATGTGCCCAAGGGCTGTGCCAGCCCAGTGCCCCATAGCGCCCAGCCCCAGTGAGGGGATGTCCCCAAGGGCTGTGCCAGCCCAGTGCCCCATAGCACCCAGCCCCAGCGAGGGGATGTCCCCAAGGGCTATGCCAGCCCTCTGCAGGACCCTCGGTGCCAGCCCAGTGCCCCATAGCGCCCAGTCCCAGTGCAGAGACGTCCCTGAGCACCCTGTTGAGGCACCGCAGGGACCCTTGGAGCTGTTTCTGGGCTCCTGGGCTGGCAGAGTCCATTCTGCACCCAGGGATCCCAGCACCCCCCGAGGCACCGGCCCTATGTGCCCCCACCTCCCCGAGCCAGGGACCCTGTTGGGTGCCACCTCCTGCTACCCAGGGCCAGCTCAGAGGCCAAAGTCTAAATTCACCCCAAACCCGGGCGCTTCCTCCCCTCGCCCAGCGCCTGCTGCTGCCCGCAGTGCAAGAGGGACGCGGCTGGCACCCAGTGCCAGGGGACCCATACAGCTCCCAAAATGGCAAAGCATGGACACATGGGGACCCAGGGACACACACGGACACACCACTGAGGAATTTTCCTTTTTAATTGTCCATGGTCACAGTGGCAGAGGCTGGCGCTGCCTGGGTAGCTTTGCAGCGAGCACAGGGCAGGGGTGCCCGGCGGCAGCGTCCCGGCTCCACGTCCCCGTGCCCGGGGTTCTAGGGCAGCACCACGATCCTCTTCTGCAGGCTCTGCGGCGGGAAGAGCTGCCTGCGCACGGCCTCGTCGAGCTCCTCCAGCGCGAGCTGCGCGTGCAGCACGGCCGCGCCGTCCCTCTCCGTCGCCACCACCCACTTGAGCAGCCGGTACAGGTCCCGCAGGGCGTCCCCCAGCACCTGTGTGCCCAGATGGGCGGCCTGTCAACCCCTGGCAGGGCCTGGGCCCTGCAACGGACTCCCCCTGTCCAGGACAGGAGCCCTGTCCTGACGTCCCCAGACTCCGTTTCTCCCATGGGTGGCAGTGAGAGGCTCTTTGCACCCCTGAGCACTCGGGGTGCTGAGCGCCCCAGCTCCGGGCACTGGTCCTGGGAATACAGGGAGATCAACTCGGGGTGCATCTAAGGGTCATGGGGGGATTCATCTCTGGGTGCAATCCCAGATGTGGGGGGATCAGCTCCGGGTGCATCCCAGCAACACGGGCATCAGCTCCAAGTGCATCCTAAGCACATGCAGGGATCATCCCTGGCTATGGGACACAAAGCAGGAAGGGGATGGCCTGAAGCACAGGAGGCTCCACAGTGCCGTGGCAGGGGGGCAGCCTGAGGAGCCCAGCGCCACGTGGGGACCTGCAGAACCCTCCCTGCTCTGCTCCCGCGGAGCTTCCCGCTCCGTGCGCCAAGACGCCCTGGCTCCCTGCCGGCTGCCAGGCTCCAGCCTCCCCGGCAGCGCGGAGCCAATTCCTGGGACATCCCGCTCCGGGGATTCCCGTGGGAACAGTCCCCTTCCTTCCTGGGAAGGGAGCCCCGGTCCCAGTGCTGAGTAGCAGGGAAGGAAGTGGGAATCCAGAGCCCTGGGGAAACAGTCCTCCCAAGCCAAACCATGCCTGAGGAGTCTATGGAATAGGAGCCGGGAACAGGAGCAGGGAATGGGATTTCACTCCTTTGCTGCAACCCAGTGCCAGTAACCTGGCTTTGCTGAGCCGGGAAAGGGATGAGAAGGGATGTGGCAGCAGCTCCCCAGTGCCAGGGAGGTCCCCAGGGACCCTGCTGGGACACAGGGGGACCCTGCGGGGATGCGAGGGCTCCGTGTGGGGTTGTGGGGGGACCCCATGGGGACGGGGTGACCCACCTCGGTGGCTCTCTCGCTGAGCCCCCGGAGCAGCAGCACCACGACATGCACGGCCGCTCTCCGCACCTCAGCCTCGGGGTCGGTCTTGGCTATGGCAGTCACGCAGGACATCACCTGCGGGGACACGGGGGCGTCAGCGGCGCGAGGTGCCCACGTCAGCCCCGGGAGGGCTGCGGAGCCGGGACCCAGCCCAGACACTGCCCGAGCCCCTCGCTAACGCAGTGGCAGCGCCCGAGCCGAGGGGGCTGATTGCTTCAGTGACAATAACGATGCTTTTCCTTTGCAAAGCCAGCAGTTGTCACGGTAGGCAGGCTCAGCTGTGAACACACTTGCTGTGTGGAAGTGACAGGGTTTAGTGGCCCTGAACCAGGTGGCGAATGGACCCGGTAACGGAGCCGGTCCCCGAGCCCCCCGCGCGGCCCCATCCCCGCCAGGACCCCGCGCGGCACCCCGTCTCCTCCCTGCGGCCCCCGGCCGGGGCGGTACCTCGTGGAGCACGGCGCCCAGCTGGAAGCGCAGCCGCTGGCACAGCTCGCCCAGGTTGGAGAGGCTGCTGGCGCGCAGCGCGGCCTCGGCGTCGCGCGAGCCCCGCAGGAAGGCGTGCAGCAGCGCGGCCCCGTGCACCGTCACCATGTCCCCTGCAGCGGGAACGCGGGGCGCGGGTCAGGGCCGGCCGCTCACCCACGGCAGCACAGAGCCACAAAAACGACGCGCGCACGTCCAGCTTCTCGGCTAGCGCGTGGGCGCAGAGCCCCGGCCAATTAGCACATGCAGGCTGCGATGTGCGAGCCGGCTCGTTAGCTGGACGCGTGTGCAGCGCGTGAGCCGCATGCACAAGCAGGGACGCGGCGCCGCGGGCACCACGAGGCCGGCCGGGCCTCCCCAGCGAGCGGCGGCCTCCCTGCAAACAGGTCCCCTGTAACGGAGAGGACTAGAGGAAACAGCCACTAACTGCAGCACCAAAAGTTCCACAGGAACTCCGGGAAAAATTTCTTAATAGTGAGGGTGGCAGAGCCCTGGCACAGGCTGCCCAGGGAGGCTGTGGAGATCTTCCCACCTGCCTGGATGCAGCCTGTGCCCCCTGCTCTGGGTGACCCTGCGTGTGCAGGGGGCTGGACTGGATGATCCCTGGAGGTTCCTTCCAACCTCGACCATTCTGTGATTCTATAATGGGGCTGCTCCAGCCACTGAGCGGAGTGGAGGGCGCCTGGGTGTCTCCCAAGGGCTCCGGGGGCTCCTACGAGCTCAGCCCTGCTCCTGCCATGGCCTAGAACTACATGTGCTCCCAGGTGTCCGAGCAGGCGGACCGGGAACAACGGATCTACCTTCCTCGCCACGCAGGAGGCAAACGCTCCCGGATTGAGAAACGTCTCCCTTGACACACTTGGAGCGGATTGCAGGCATTCGTCACGAAAACCGACTGCAATGACGCAAATTCGTCAGGAGCCCTCGGAGACGGGAAGAGCTGCCGGACGGGAAGGCGGCTGCGGAGCCGCGCGGGGCTGCCCGGGCACCCTCGCAGCCCCCAGCCCGTCCCCCTTGTCCGCAGCGGTGCCGAGGGAGCCGTGGCCACGCTCCGTGGCGCAGCCGCCTCTGCCTCTGCAAGCGCCGCATCCCTCCCCAGCCTCGAACGCTGCAGCTTTGCAATGGGAAAAAAAACCCCAAATCCCTTAATGCAATTTGGTCTATAAATACGCAGGCAGGCGAGGCCGGGCCGGGCGCGATGCCGGCGGGGGAGCGCGGCTCTGGCACAGGGAGCGGGGAGGCGCTGGCAGAGCCCGCGCGGCGCTGCCGGTGCCACCACAATCGTGCAGTGCGGGCACTGCAGGCGGCAGCGCGGCCCGGGCGCGTGTCCGAGCTCCCGGAGCGGCCGGCGCTCTGCCGCAGCCGCCCGCGCACACAGAGCCGCGCTGGACGCGCCTCCAGGGCGGGAAAAGCCGCGGAGCCGCGGAGCCAGGGAGGAGCTGCTGCCTCTGCGCGCCCGGCTCCAGCGGGCAGCTCTGCGAGCAGGCGCAGCCCCAGCGCGGAGCCTTCCCTCCCCTCCCCTGCCGTCTTTGTGCAGCGGCACCGCGGGGCACGCAGGCACCGTCCTGCCCGAACAGGCAGCGCCGCTCGCGCCGCGCAGCCGGGAGCGCCGGGCAGGGCAACAAAGCCCCGCGCCCGCCGCAGCGGCAGGGCGAGCGCCGCGCTGGCCGGGGGCTGCGGGCAGCGCCCCCGCACCAGCAACATGGGGCTTTGCCGCGTGCCCCGCGGCGCCCCGCTGCCACCACCACCACCGTTAGGGTTAAAAATAGCCGTCGCCCAGCCCTGCCGCCTGGTCCTGCAGGCCCGGCCGTGCGGGTCGCTGCCAGCAGGGTCAGTGACAAGCGGCATTGGCCCTGGCGCAGGCACCCGCAGTGCAGGGAAGTGCCAGACCCCAGGGTGAGCGTGCATGGAACACGTGTGCACCGGAACATGTGTGTCCATGGGCACATGTGTGTACATGGGCACACGTGTGCATGGGCACATGCGTGTGGAGCAGGAGGAGCTGCTCTGCAGCCTGGGGCGCTGCAGGAGCCTGTGCTCTTGGTGCACAGAGGTGGGACAAGCACCACACAACCGCAGGTGAGTCCCAACGGAGGGACCTCATCCCGCACTCGCCCCCAGTGCAGCGCGCCTGGGCACTTCCAGTGCCTGTCCCAGGGGAGCTGGCGCCACCCCAGTGCACCGTGGCCCCAGGGGGCAGCGGGATGTGCAGCAGCCCCAAAGGGAAGGCCCGGGGGGACACGCGCCTCCTGCCAGGCTGCAGCTCAGCGGGGTTTTCCAGAGCGCCGTGGAGCTGTGCCAACGCCGCGGGCGCCGGGCTGCTTATCTCGCTGCCGCTTCCTGGGCCCGCGGCGCTGCCGGCTGCCCTCGCTCGCACTGCTGCCCGCGGCTGCTCAGCACAGCGCTCAGCACATCGAACCGCAGCCGCCCGCGACAGGCGGAGCACCAACCACCCGCAGAGCCCGCGTGCCGGCTGTGTCCGCGTGCCGGCCACCGGAGCATCCCGGTGCACCCGGGGTCCCACAGCCCCGGCGGCCCCACTCACCCAGTGCGCGCGTCGTGCGCATCAGCACCTCGCCCAGCTTCATGCGGGTGGCCGCAGGCTGCGCCGAGCCTGGTGCCGCGCTCCCGTACTGGGCCAGCAGCACCGGCAGGATTTGCTCCGGGTACTCGTTGGAGAGCAGGGCAACACCTGGGGGGCAGAGCACAGAGGTGTCAGTGTGGGCCGGACAGCAGCCCTGTCTGCCGGGAGGGAAACGGGAATCGGGCAAGGACGGGCAGGGGGAAGAGCAGAGCCCTGCCGGCACTGGAGACCTCGAGGACTGGGAGCAGCTGCAGACAGTGTGGGCAGGTTCCAGTCCATCATCTCTATGCCCTATTGCCCCCTGCTCCAGCGGCTCCTGCCTCCTGCACCCTGCATGCAGCCTCCTGGCCTCCCAGGCTCCCTGGCCTCCCAGGCTCCAGCCTCCTAGGCTCCAGCCCACCGGGCACCCCCAGAGGAGGTTGTGGAGGGTTGAAGGTGGGAAAGCTGGTGCTAGCACTGCAAAAACGACCCCTCTGCCCGCCCCCGGCTCTGTTGATGACTGAGTCGCTGCCGCCAGGAACAGCTCCGGGTGCTGGGAAAGGGCCCGGCTGCTCCCGCTCCTCCATGCCGTGGACGTGGCTCCAGGCGCTGTCTCCCAGCGGCTGCTCTCGGCACAGGGGCTCCGGAGAAGGACAGAGGTTGTGCTGGGATTCGGAAGGGCAGCTTATGGGAAAATCCTCCTTATTTGCACAAGACAACATCAGTCGACAGCGAGGGGGATTCAAGCCCCTTTGGTGGCACTGCGTCCCCACCGCGCAATTGCAGGGCTCCCCCACTGCCCTATGTCTGCAGGACCCACACGCTGTCCCCTGCAACACCCACGGAGCTGGTCCCAACCTCCTGCCTGCACGGAGGGACGGGAGCAGCTCCTCCTCCCCAGGCCCCTGGCTACGTTAAATTCCTCTGCGCTGCCGTTTCCTTAAAGCATCCTTGGACACCTCCTCGAGCAGCACAGCCACGCTCAGGACCCTCAGCCACAGACCTGACAGGGGAAGGACACAATCGCCTGCAAAAATGCCCAGCCGGCACTCGTGGGGTGCAAGGAGAAGCGGGAACGCTGCAGTTCACGCAGGAGAAGGGAAGGGTCCCAGCTCATTCTAAAGCAACACCCACTGCCAGGAAAGAGGCTTACGCGGTGCGGCACAAGGGCAGGACTGGGAACGGGAGGCACGGTGGCTGGACTGCGCTCCAAGGGCACCGGGAACGCGGCAAAGTCACATGAAGATCAGCCCATCCGTCCCTTTTGACTCACCGACTTTCCCAAGCTGCATTTATTATCTGCCTTGGGCTAGAAAGCTCCAGCCCGGGGCCTGCCCGCCCGCACGCGGCGCCTGCCCAGCGCTCCTGGCTCCCGGTTGCGCCGTTCCCACTGCCCTGCTCCCTCTCCATTGCTACTGTGCGCGGCGGCGCCGGGCTCCGGCCGGCAGATAAGCCAGGCTGGGAATCCCTGGCGTGCGAAGCGGGCAGCCTCGTGCCGCTGGTTGCGGCCGCGGCTCACGTAGCCGCTCCGCACAGAGCCCGGGCGCCAAGGCAGCCCAGCGCCGCAGCGAGGCACAGGCCAACTGCAGAGATAAATTACTGAACAGCTGGCAGCAGGTGCCCGCTAATTAGCGCTAGTTAATATTCATTGCCCCGGTATCTAGCTGACAAGGCAGACGCCCGGGGCTTGCCCCGGCCGGGCGCAGCTCGCGGGCAGCTCGTGGCGCGATCTCGGGGTCTCGGCCGCACCGCGGAGCGTCCCGGCGCGCGCCCCGTGACTCAGCGCCGCGGTGGGAACGGGCGCGCGGCTCCGCACGGCAGCTGCAGCTCCGCGTTAATCACCGGCCAGCGGCCGCTTCCCCATGGGCTGCGGGACAAGGCCAAGCCCGGCCGCTCAAGACCGTGCAGGCAGGCGGGCAGGGCGGCTCCACGGGCGCCGTTCCCAGCTGCGGTCGGAGGTGACTGCTCCGCCGCGTGGGTTACGGCAGCGGGGACAGCGTTTCCTCGCCGCCTGCACCAACCTGGCGCACCTCGCCTCGCCCCGGGGACATCCCCGCTGCCCGCGGGGCTGCTCAGCAGCTCTGCTTGTGCACCAGGGTCGGGCAACGCTGCCCCGAGCCACCTCGGTGACCGCGTGCGGGAGGCAGCAGCGCGGGAGCCGCTGCTACGCCGGACACCCGGGCGCGCGGCGCTGCGGGATGCACCTGCACGGCGAGCGCTGCTGTCACGCGGCTCCCCACGCTCCAACACGGGCACGAGGAGCCCCACGTGCAGCGGCAGGAAAACTGCTGGGCTGCTAGGGCAGCTGTGGACAGCCCGGCCTCGCGCGGGGAGCCTGCTCTGCAGCAGGACGGCCGCTCGCGGCCGCTCACAGCCTAATAACATTTCCTTCTGCAGAAGCACTCAGCAGCACCACACACCCCATGTCCCCAGGTGAGGTGTCACTCACCTTGAATGGCAGAGAGGTAGACGAAAGAGTCCTCGTGCTGCAAGTTTTCTAGGAAAACCTGCAAGGATGGAGGGCAGGCATGAAACCCCGCACACACAGACAGCCCCTCGGTGCCCGGCAAGTCCCGGGGGCAGCGGGACCGAGCCCTGCTTGGTACCTGCAGGAGTTTCTCTTGCATGCGGAGCCCCTCTGGATCCCGCTGCTTGATCAGGCTGGAAAGAGAGCGCAGGGCAGCGGCCCGCACGGGCACCTGGGGGTCGTAGGCGGAGAGCAGCAGCTCCCAGAGCTCCGCCGGGGCCGCAGCGGCGGCGCGGGGGCTCTGCTCCCGGCGCGTGTCCTCGCCGGGCGCCATGGGGGCTGCTCCCGGAGCGTTGTGGGCTGCTCCCGCACCGCTGCCCCGGCTCCTCGGCGTCCTCCCCAGCACGTGCTCGGCCGCGGCGCCCACGGTGCCGGTGGCGAAGGCGCCGTGGGTGCAGATGGCGGCGCGCAGGTCCGCGGCCAGCTCCTGGATGACGGGCTCGGGGTGGCTCACGGACACGTCCTCCAGCACGGGCAGCAGCCGCTTCAGCTCCGCAAAGTCGCTCGATTTCAGCTGCAGAGGGGCGAGGAGAGGAGAGGGGCTGCTGGGGAGGCCGAGGGAGGCGCTTTCCCTCCCGGCCTCGCTCCCCCGGGCACTGCCCTGCGCCTTCAGCAAGAGGGCAGTGCGGCCGGAGACACCGCACGGGAGCTGGATGAGGTCTGGAGCTTCAGCACAGGGAAGAGCTGGACGTGCTGAGCCCCCAGGGAGCTCACACAGCGCAGACACTTCTTTTGGGGGAGAAAAAAGGAAAAAAAAGCTTCGGGCACTACAAAAATGGCTGTTCTCTGGTGATCCCGCTTCTTCCCAGAGCAGCCACCGTGATGGATCAGCCCACCGAGAGAAGGTGCAAGGGGCCAATGGCACCGAATGACTTTGTGACAGGTGCCACGTCCAGCAGGACATCTGAATGGGGGACATCCCTGTGACCCTCCCTTGGGCCAGGGCCACTACAGGTGTCATCCTGCAGCAGCATCTCACCTGTACCCCTCACAGGAGGCCGCAATGCCCGGCAGCTGCACCGGGAGCCTGCAGAGCAGCGCCGGATTTTCCTGGCAGGATACGCAGCCTGCCCTCCACTGGATTTAGGATTTAATTGCTAAGATCTTGGAAGCAGAACTGGGGCCATTGAGGCCTGAAAAGTGATGCTTTAGCAGAGATTTCAAGAGAGCTTTTGCATGATTATGTGAAAAAAAACCCTTGGCCATTCAAAATCAAGCAGCTTTCCAGCTGTCGAGCACCAGCTGCCCCGGGAAACCTTTCTCATTCAATTTGCTTGGCCAAGTCAAGTTGCTTCCATTAACGCCGGGAGCGTGAACAGGATGTCGCCTGGGAGGGGGCCCATTAAAGCCAGCGCGAGCAGAGCTGCTGTGGGGCTCACGCTGCTCCTCCCGGGAGCAGGGCCGGCTCCCGGAGCCTGGATAACGGGAGCTCAGCCCCCAGGAAAACCCCTCGCTAGCTAAAAAGTAGCCCAGTCAATCTACAAGATGGGCCTGATGGAGGGACTTTGCCCCTTCTTGCTCTGCACACACCTGTGGCTCTCTCACTGCCATTAATTCCATGAGATCCATCAGCTTCTGCTGCTTTAATTGTAGGATTCCGCTGTTTCCTGCCCAATTTGTGCACAAGCTGTGCTGGGAGATGGTGTTGGGTTTTCTCCAGCTAAGCAATGCCTCTTTTGCTAATGCTAAGAGTTTAACAAATAACACACAATCAACTACTTTTTCCTGCTAACAGCTGAGTCTTCCTTTGGGCAAATCTAGGGATGAAGCAACCTCCAGAGCAACGTAACTGCAAGCTCAAGGGATTCTCAGTACCAACACGCACGTGTCATCGCTCCCTAATACCTGTTCAGCTGACACTGCAGAGTGGGAAATGAATGGTTTTTCTACAAAGGATTTCAAAGGGAGCATTCAAAGGACATGGAGGGCGCTGGCTCCCAAGGGTGGCCGGCCCTGCGCCCTGCTCGGGGCAGCAGAGCCCCCGTCTCCCGAAGCAAGTCTCCCCAGCAGAGCCCCCCAAGGCAGGGGGCCAGGGACGGTCCTGCTGACCCCGGGCAGCCGTGCGCCTCCAGAGGGACTGCAGTCCCTGCACCCTTGCCAGAGACTGGCAGAGACTGTCACACTTTGCAGAACAGAGGCAAGGAGCAATAAATCAAGAGAGCAGCCCCTCACCTCCGCTTTCCTCCTTGCTGAAAGCACTCAGACTTTATGCTGGGAAGCCTTGCTATCAGAAACACACAGCGTTATAAAAAGCTGGTGGTTAAATGAACAGAGCAAGCTGGAGGAAGAGAGCCAGGAATGCCAGCGGGAGCCGGAGCCGTGCAGGGACGTGCGCAGACCTGCGAGCGCTTCCGAAAGATAACGGGAAGCGCCACGCGCCGAGCCAGGGAGCCTGGCCCTCGCAGGAGCTGCCTCTGCCGGGAAGGTCCCGGGCTGCGGGGCCCGGCCGCTTCGGCACCGCGGGGCCCAGTCGCTTCACGCAGGGGAGCCTGGCTGCCCTGGCACTGCTCCGGCACCGTGGGGCCCGGTCGCTCCAGCACCGCTCCGTGCCAAGGAGCCCGGCCGCTCCGGCACCGCTCCATGCAGGGAGGCACCGAGCGGGCGCCCCGCTCGGGCAGAGCTCGGGCTCCGGGGCACAACGGAACGAGGGCACCCATGAGCGGATGGGTCCTGCTCACCTGCACGGCGCCGCCGATGACGGCCGCCACGAGCCCCATGGCCATGCTGAGCGTCTGCGCCTCCACCGCGCCTCCACTCGCGCGGGCTCGCTGCAGCGTCGCTGCCACCAAGTCCACGATCTGCGGGCACAGAGAGGTCAGGGCGAGCCGGGCAGCGCGAGCCGGGCAGCGCGGCCTCCTGCTAGTGAAAGGCACACGCTGGAAAAACTAAACCGAGCAGCCCCGGGAAGGGCCCGGGCTGAACGCCACGAGGTGCCAGGAAAGCATCGAGCCGAGGGCACCAGCTCCGCGCGTGGCCATCGCACAGGCTGAGGTCGCCAACAGCACAAATGCAACCGTGACAGCTAGGAAGAGAGTCAAGTTGGGAGTTAACACGGCCCCAGCTTCGTTACCACCCGCATGCCCGGCCGCGAGCTCTCCCGGGCAGCACTGTGCCCGCTTCTCCGGCCGCACCGAGAATCAGGGCTAGGGCATTTTGCAGACTTCTACCTTTTTCCGTGGGGCTTTCAGCTCCTGACAATTATCCTAGTTCATCCACTCAAAGGTTCCCCCGGGATGGAGGGACAGAGCCAGGGGGGCACAGCTTGCGCTCGAGGCGGCCGCTTGCAACACACCTGCCTCCACATATTGGTGATTCCCTTGCAATACTTTTTTTCCTTGTTTCAGGCTAGTAACGATTCTGCCTGCTTGGCTTTGGCCTTCTCTACATTTGGCACCAAACCCTTTGATCCCACGAGCTTCCTGTGTTTTTAACGAAGCTTGAAATTAGTAGGGCTTTTTGCTTCACTCCTTTGTGTGCTGCAGCACAGCCCTGACAAACCGCAGGACCCAAGTCCTCGTGCCAAGGAGCCAAGAGGGGCCTTTCCCCTCGAAATGCTTGGTGCAAAACCCGAGCAGCTCCCTGCACTATCTCCCCTTTCAGAAAGCAAAGGAGGCAGCACCAAGGTACCACGGAGGCAGCTGCAGCCTTGCAGGGTCAGCTCGCCGGCGCCGCGGCACCTAACGAGCTTTCTCATCAGCAGAGCCGCGCGCGGCGGCTTCATTAAGCACGACCCTGTTGCAGCACAGAACGCAGGAAGGCTGGCGCTGGAAGGCTGCGGAAAAGGCTTAGGGAGTCTCCGGCGAATAAGCCCAGAAAAGGTGCTGTCAAGCAGCAAGAATAGGGAGTCAGAGGTGTCAAAACATCTGCTCTCAAAAATTAGCGACACGAGCGCTGAATGGGGGGAAATGATGCTTAATGAAAGAGGGGGAATATCATGAACGAATAATCTGAAAATAGACAGCTAAGGAGAAAACCAAAAGGTTAAAAATATCTCATATCTATATTAAAAAAACAAAAAAGTCTGAAAAATAAAATACGGGAGCACATTTCCGTACGCTGCCATAGGAGAGCACGGTGTGTTGCAAAGGCCTTATCAAGGAAACTGAGCCAATCTCTTTAAACGTGTGGAAACAATGAGGGGAAGCAATGAAAAATCAAATACATTGTGCAACGGGAGAGGTCCGGAGTTGCCGGCCATTCCCAAATTCCGGCTCCTTGCGAGTCCACTCCGTGGCATCCACAGCAAGGGGAAAAAAAAAGGCAAAGAACCATGAACCACAGAACTGACATAAAAACAGAGCTATGCAGCTACCTGTTTAAACCTGAGGGATTTTTTTTTTCCTGAAACATGACACACCTAGTATGTACTTTGCACTCAAAATATAATAGTTTTTTTGTCTGATTGGGCTTTTTGTTTCGTTTTCTTTGCCTAGACATGGAAATCAGGAAAATCGTTTTTCATTCCCTGCTTTTTGACTTAAATGCCAGAACGGGTCCCACTCTGATGCGTGTGTGACAGAGAGGGGGTGAGAGAAGGGGTGGCCGTTGCTGCCCATCTGGGGACTCTGGAGCCCCAGGCCCGACAGAGCGGCGACGCCGGCTGCACATCGCGGGTCCTTGGGGAGTACCACACAAAGGAGCCCCTTGTGCCACAAAGAAAAGTGAGGGAAAAAACGCCCACGGAGCGACTTGTACTGCTTAAGCAAGTCACAGAGAGCTACCCTATTCAGGTCATCAGAAAATAGAAATAGGTAAAATGCAAAAAAAATGAGCAAGCTAAACTAGACTAACCTGGCTGCGCTGGCCTGACAATCCCCCTCGCTGCTGGGCACCGTGGCTTAGCCAGGCTCCGAGAGGACAACATTTAGTTGGCCTGGGGCTGCCTATTCAAGAGGCCCATGCAAGTGGTGACTGCACGAACACGGTTATGCCAAGCCCAGCGGACGTGTGTACCACGGGGCGCAGGTCTTACAGCAGCAGCAACCAGAGCAAGGCCACGTGTGGTCTGTGATGCTAAGGAAGGAACGGGACGTGCCCCCTGCACCACTCTGCATTCCCAGCACACTTGCAGCCGGACTCTTGGCAGCCCAGTCCAAGCAGCAGCTGCAGAAACGCGCCAGCATAAACGGGCACCAGCGCTGCAGACACGCAGCAAATGTCCCCAAGGCCTGGCGGGCACTGGGGTCTTTGAGCTTGGTTACATTTGGGAAGCGTGTTGCTCAAAACAAAGATGGGAAACTGTTACAACTGGGATTTGGCAAACGCACGGACCATTTTCTCTGCCTTCCACAGACAAGCCAAAACAGAGAGGACACGTCTGCTGAGCAGCCTCCCAGCTGCACCCTTCCTGATGACACTGCGTGCTGCGGTGCCTTGCTGAGACACAGCTCTCCCTGCTCCACAGGGACGTTCTGCTTTTCCCCAGGTGATTCTAGCAACTGCTGTCGAGGACCCCAGCGACCCTGTGCGCTCCACACTGCAGCTGCCAACCCCCGGGGCTCTGCCACGACTGACCTGAGCGACGTCCGTGAACACGGTGTCGGAGAGGCTCTCGCAGAGCATGGCCACGAGCTGCAGCACGAGCAGCTGCCTCTGGTGCCCCGCGTGCTGCTGCTCCAGCTCCAGGAGGTTCCCTGCGCCCGGGGGAGCGGCGCCCGCAGCCGCCCCGTCCTCCGCAGCCACCTGAGTCAGCGCCTGCGGGGAAGGGAGCACGGAGGGAGGCAGCAGCTGAACGCAGGCAAATCAGTTCCAGGAACGGGGGCCGCTGCCACGGCCCTGGCCACCTCCGCGTGCTGCTGCTGCAGGGCCCTGCTGACCCGGCTGTCCCCGGGCTGGCACACAGCGACAGGCAGCTCCGCGTGCCCCAGATAAAGTCCCCTTTGCCACCTGCCACCCAGCACACGGGGCAGGGTGGAGCAGGGCTCCTTGCAGCCGTGTCCCCAGCACGGAGCAGGGTGCCCGCGGCCCGGTGCTCCTCACCTTCAGGCAGCGGAGGAAGAAGTCCCCGGCTAGACCGCTCTTCTGGCAGTGGGACAGTAGCTCCACCAGGGTCTCCATGTGCCACTGCTCCGAGGAAACCTTCTGGTACAGGGCCTCATCTTCATCACTGAAACGGGTCACTACGTCACTAACACGAACGCACTCGAAGCTGCGGCTGCACAGCTCCGAGGCAAGCAGAAATCCTGTTTCTGCCTTGCCTGGGAAGCCTTCCTTCCCGAACAGCGCACCAGGCACCATCCCCGCTCCGTCCTGCTCCTCTCGGAGCACGGAGCAGCTCAGCTGCTTTCAGAGGACAGAGCACCGCGCTGCACACAGGGCAGCAAGGAGCAGCGGCCAGCAGGAACCCTGAGCACCCGCTGCATTTGCCCGGCTCAGGCTCTGGCTCCCCTGCACACAACCAATGTGCCCATGCCAAGGCCAAGGCGCTCCAAGGGCCAAGCCTGCCCCCCAGCCACCAGGGAACGGCGAAGGCTGGAGGCAGCTGCCAACCTGGGCTCAGTTTGGTTAGTCTGAATGACCAAGCACTCAGTTTATTAATTAACCAGCATTCGTTAAGGAGCAACAGAAACCATGAATACAAAGCACATGTTAATCCACCCATTCTATAAAGAAGTGCATTTGCACTGGCTAACCGTGCAGCAGCCATAACCATAAACGTGGGACAGACAGGAAGAGCTGTAGCTGTTAAAGAATTTCAAACACATTCAGTTTAACAAGTGTGCCTGGGGCAGACCTTCCTCAAGTTCAAGTGAGAAAGAGCTTGAAATTAAATTGAAATAAGAATATTTGTATGGGGTTTTATTGCATCCCTCATGAAATGGGTGCACACAGCTCTCTCCACCCCTGCCCAGCGGACAGTCTTGGGCTGGGTGCTCTGCCCGCGAGACAGACTTGGCTTGTATTTATAGGTGCCAATTAAAACAGCTCTCTTTAAACCAAATGTCACGCTGGAGAGCAGCTCTTGCTCGCATGGCTGGAGTCTAATGGCTGTAGTTTATTCCCCACATGGGCACGCTCTGCCTCTGCTTGTAGAGGCCATCTGCGAGAGCAGGAGGGGACTTTAGTCACTGGCTCAGCTAGGCTGGCATCGCTACAGAGAGTCCTTATTGCACAGGTGTCACCTGTGCCCAAGGGACTCTGCTCGCTCCACGCAGTGCAGACAGGCCCAGGATACAGGGGGAATCAGCACTGCTGCTTCAGGAGGGCAGGAAAACACCGTTCCCAAACTGCCCTGTGGGCCAGGCTCTGGCCTTGGGAAAGCCAAGCGGACACCAGGCATCCATGCTCTGTCAGGGGCTGGTTTTTGGGAGCCAAAGCCAGTGCTGCACCGTGCACGAGCACCGTGGAGGCTGGGGCAAGCACGGCCAGAGCTCCGTGCTGCCAGCGCCTGCAGCCGGGGACAGCAGGGGACAAGCCCACGGTGGAGCAGCACCCCTGCCCCATGCTTGCAGGGCGCTCTGCCGTGTGCAGCACCCACGGAAGGCGCCGCACGCTGCACGACAGCCGGGCATCGTCCCGGCCACCCTCACCTGATGGTCTCTCGCAGCACCGCCACAGCGCCGCCGTCGCCGCCCGCGCGGAGCTGGCACCGGGGGTGCAGGACGGGCACGCTGCTCTCCAGCCCCGCCAGCCCCTCCAGCACGGAGAGCGACACCTCCCGCTCCGCCTTCTCCAAGAACCACAGCAGGATCTCCCGGCAGGGCGAGCTGGCGACAAGAGAGGAGGCAGCAGTGACCACACTGTGCTCTGCGTGTACCTGCTGCAGCGCAGCAAGGCGCCCCGGGGCCAGGGAGAAGGCAGGAACCCCCCAGGACGCTGCCTGGGGTGCTCTGCAGGCTGAGCACCCCCCTGCCCCAGAGGCGCTGTTATCAGCTATAAAATCAGGGGCTTGTCCTGCCTTTCCAGCATTCACAGATGGAAAGATTAAATCCTTAAGGATCAAGGAGCGGAGAACCCTGACCGCGTGGCATGTCTGTGCAGGGAGAGACGCTTCCAGGCAGCCTCGGCACAGAGCACCTCGCGCTTCAGGCCAGTCTGACACAGCCCCGAGCTGCCAGCTGTGCCAAGGGAAGGAGGAAGGAGACAGGGCGCACGGGAAGGTGGCACACAAATCCCTGCCAAGTGGAGATGCAGGTTAATGAGATTGGGTTACAGTGCCGTGCCAGGGGTCTGGAAACCCAAGCGCTTCCAGGCAGCTGTGGTTTCAGGCACCCTTGCCAAATTCCTGTGTAAGGAGAGAACCCAGCAGCGATTCTGCTCACCCAGCAGCAGTGTTAACTTGCCTCATTCCAAGAACTTGCCAGAGCCCTCGTTGCTCTTTGAAATGATTAATGATGTTTTTAATAATAGCAGAGGCCATATCTACACGGGACTTTGGAGGGAAAATCTCTGGTCCCCACAGGCCAATATCACCAAAGCAATAGTGTAAATCCACCAGGACTGTATTTACAGGAATTTGGGACAACCCAGGGAACGCATGGGAGGAGAAGGGAGAGAGGGCAGGAGCACCTGGTCACCACTGTTGCTGCCACCATCACCACTGTATGCAGTGCTTACAGTCACTCATCAGCTGGGGGGAATGGGGCACAAAGCAAGACGGCCACAGCTGCTGAGAGAGGAATCCTCTCTTCCAAAGACATAGGATAAAATCCTTGATTCCAAAGAGTCAGAGCTCAAGCTCTTTTACCCAGTTTTCACCCTGCCTAAATTCCTCCACACCCTGCCAGATCCTGCATCATCTTCTCTGCCCCTGGGCAAACACGCTCCTTCCTCCCAGTTCGAGCGGGCCATGCGTACAGGAGATCCTGGGATCCCGGCGCTCCGCAAGGCACGCCTGCCTCCCGAGCACACACGCTTCGGGGAAGGCAAAGCTAAGGGAGAAGTGTTTCCCCAGGCACAGCTCTGACAGCGAGGTTCTGCCTGCGTGCAGGCCTGTGGTTTCTGCCTGCTTTGAAGGAGAGCTCTTCAGGATAAGAAATTTGGTCTGGAGCTGTGTGCGTTCCCTTGCAGAACACGTCCTGCAGAGCTGGGCCCCCAGAGAAAACGAGATCCCAGCAGCTCTTCTGCACGATCCTTCCTTACCGTAAGTAGGACGCATTCTGCCTGGTGAAGGAGTAGAGGGCAAAAATCACTCCCAGGACTGGCTGTAAGGATCCCAGCAGCAAGCTGGAGCTGTCGTTCCCAGCTACATACACCTAGAGGGAGAAGGGCACACGGGAGAGTCAAACAGCTGCATGGAGCAGAGGGAGTGCAAAGTAGAGCACAGCAAGTAAGTCTGTGTGAAAGGCTGTCCCAAGAGAGGACACACAGAATTTGAAGACCGTTATCCCTGGTCAAGCTGTACTCTGTACCAAAAGCAGCCTTGAGCACCATCTTTCTTCTCGCTTTTGCTTAATTGCAGCAGTGCTCCAAGCTAGAGGACCATTGCACCCAGCTACTCAGGAAGTCTTAGCTGGAAGATCTTAAGTTACAGACAGATGCATTAGTCACTTTGGGGTTAGCAAATCTTTATGGAAATGCTGCCTCCAGAGTCGAGTTGCCAGTTGCAGGGATCAGTCCCTCGTAGGGCAGCAAGGCCAACGTGTGCTGGGCTGGTGCAGGGGCTTGACGAGCTGCACGCTCCTCTGCAGCTCAAGCAGCACCTTCCCAGCTGGTGTAAAAACCCTCCCAACCACGGCCATCCAAAACCAAGACCAAAGCTGCCCCCAAGTGCCACCCTGCTGAGCACCGGGAAGTGCTCCTAGGAGTCTTATGACATAGGGGTTCCTTGTGAAACCTCTCAAGGAAATGCCCAAGTACAAAAGCCATGCAAGATTAATGCCATAATGCCGGAAAGCTCAGTTTGGAGCGCTAAATGGCAAACCTTGCCCAGCTGGGCTCAGTGTTTGCAGCTTCGGTGATGTTCAAATCCACATGTTCTAGCTCTATCTCCTTCCTCTGAGTTTAGAGAAAAATGTCTCTTAACTCTCCGAGGCACCAGACCTGTGTAGACCAGTGAACTACCTGATTAGAAGATGCTGCCCTTCCAACCAGGGCACGATCCATGCTCCAAGAGCAGCAGCAAGAGCCCAAGGACCTGCTCTCAGGGCTGAAAATACCCAGGGACAAACCCAAAGGGAGCTTGGGCCTGCGAGGGGCAGCGAGACAACCCAGGTATGAGAGTGAGGAAGGAGATTTTCCTGATAGCATTTTGGCTTGCTGTGCTGACACAAAGCGATGTTTTGCCTGCGCTAATCCCTACGGAGCCATCCTTCCTAACCAGAGCCTTTTGTACACAAAGCCTCCCTGACGAAGCCCCAAGGACGGCTTCCCACCCAGCATCGAATGACACTTGCTAAGCAAGAAAGCTCCGCAAACGTGCGGGCTCCATCACTAATCTCACGGCTGTCAGGCCTAGAGCGCTGTGCCATCAAGCCGGGATCCGCCCCGAGCTCCGGAGTCATTTTCCCTGTGAACAGCAGCCACGGAGCAGCCCTCCAGGCTGGTCTCTGCCTGCCAGCCAGTTCCAACACATCGCTGGGACACAAAATATTCCAACAATGGCAGCGTTTGTGAGCTCAGCGCGCCTGGGGCCGGGACGGCGAGCCAGCCACTGGCTGCTCCGGTTCCTTGGCCGGAGACACGGTCGGGGCCCGGAGCAGGCGCTGATGGTCCGGGCTCCGCACGGAGCTAAGTGTGGCTCCTGAGACCTGATGCAGGGCAAGGTGTGTGCTCATACCAACACTGCACTGCCCTTCCTGGGCACTGGGAATGCTGGTGGGCACAGGGAGGGGAAAGGGGAGAGGGGAAAGGAGGCCTCTGCAAAGCTGCCCTTTGGAAGAGGTCTCGAAGGACACGCAAGGCTGACAACGCTCCTTCCCGCTGAAGCAGGACCCACACATTGTAGTTCCTTTAGCCGTCGGATGGAGGTTGAGAGCAAACGGACTCCTGGGGCAGAGCCGAGGGTTCCTGCGGTGTGACGCGCAGCTCGAGGAACGCAGAAAGGCTGCGTTGCTGCAGGGCTCCGCGGGCCCTCCGAGCCGCCCTCCGCTCCCCTTGGCAGCCAGCGACAGCATCATCACCGGCCGCGCGCCCCGCGGGGCACCACCGCCCTCCCCAGCGCCTCCCTCGCCAGCGCGCCCCTTCCCCAGCGTTCGCACCACCACAAAGCACCGTTGGTCTCTGCCGGCCGGGCTGGCGCTGCGGAGCGGCGGGAAGGCGCCGCGCTCGGCCGCAGAGTGCCCTCTGCAGACGTGCGGCGGGCGGCAGCGCGCGGGCGGCATTCGCCCCATTGCCCACGGCGCGGAGCAGGGAAACGGAGGCACTAAGAGGAGGCTGAGTCAGTCCGGGAGGAAAACTCAGGGTTTCTGCAGAATTTCAGCACTTGCATAATGCACCCTGTGACTGTAAGTCTGTCAATGCATGAGGCCAGCGGTGCTGCTGGCTCTGAGCTTATCTGAGCTACCAACGAGGCGGAGTCCTGACGCTTTTCTGACACAACCGTCCCAGGGAAAGTCATGCAATTAAGCAAGAGCAAAGCCCTGCCGCTGCTAACGGGGGAAGAGAACATGACAGCACCACGGGGACTCCTCGGTGTCTGACTGCTGCTCAAATTCTCTTTAGTGAGGCACCAGAAAGACAGGCAGGAAAGGAAGCAGCCCGCAAAGGTTCAGTGCCATCCCGCAGAACATTGAGGGGTGAGGACACCTGAGAGGATTAAGGCAACGCCTCCGGAATCCGTCAGAAAGCTGCAGTGTTCCCACCACAGCACTTCATACAAGGTCATGCAGTGCAACTCGAAGCCTCGTTTCAGCATCGGAACCGCATGAGACACTCTTGTCAGGGGTTATAATGACCAAGGAATGAATCAGAAGGTTTCCAGATGCTCTTTTCTCTAGCACCCTCACCTACCCGCAGAGCCAAATCTGACACAGTACCTTGAAGATATCCTCCACGCAGCTGCTGAGCTCTGCCTCCTGCACCAGCACAGCCCCAGCCGGTACATCTTCCACTGCTACATCTGAAAGCAAAGAGCACAAGTATCAGCACTGCCCAAGCTGAGGGGCTCCAGGAGAGCTTTACCATGCCAAAGGCAGCAGCACCAAAAAGGGTTGAGACTTTTCATGTTTTCCCTCCATCAGCACAGAACAGGAACCAAGAAGCCCCCAGCACCTGTGCTAAACGTCACTGTGGTGCTGAAAACTCTGCAAGATTACGAGTAATTCAAAGCACAGCACAAGTTCTCCAGGGGTTATTGCTTTTAAAGTAGCTTAGTCAGCATGAGGGATTGATGGCTTCCATCTGGTAGCCCAAAACAAGACCAGTAGAGTGCTGGAGAGTCTCCCAAAGAGAAGGGTGGACGTCCTACTACTTCAGTCTTAAACTACAGCAGAGTGTGACACAAGTGCTAAAAAGTGTGGTGCACCTAGCAGCAGAGACATGTCCAGAAGTGACAAATTGCCCCTTGCACACACAGCAGCCAAGTCAACAGTCCTCGAGGAAACTCCCAGAGGAGGATGAAGACAAGTGGAAAGAGAAATCGGAGCCTGGTTCTCCCATTAGGGTCTTGGTTGGAGCTCATGGAGCTGGCAAAGCGCAGCAGTTACCTGCAGCATCGGAGCACCGCAGCAGCGGGGCCAGCATGGGCTGCAGCAGGTGCTTCTCCGCCAGCTGAGGGTGCCCTTTCGCCATGGTGAGAATCGTCGTGGTGGCCACTCTCTGGAACTGCCGCGCCGTCTGTTTATCCTGGATGTGCAGCAAATCCAGAATCTGGAAGGAAATTGCAGGTGAGCAGCCCCTAAGGAGGGGCACCAGCCAAGCCCCCGCAGCAGCAGGGGCTGCGAAGCTGCCTCCAAGCTGCTTTGCTGGGCACCGAGCGCGGCGCCAGGCTGGGCAGAGGCAGTTCTCCCCTGCACAGAGGCAGTTCTGGGCTCACTCTTGGAGCCTGCACATCTTCCTTAGCCAAAGGCTGGAAGCAGGAACTCCAGGGCATCATGTCCCTTGAAGGGCAGTGCTGAAGAGCATGTGTGACGAGGCAGCGCTGTTCAGCGTTTCAAACAAACAGGGAAGATGTAAGACGGGATGGAAACACATCCCAGGATAGAGCACCAGATATCTCCATATCAGAGCAGCCAGGTATGAGATGGGCCTTATTTAAGCAGAAACTAGCTAAATGCAGCACAGACACGCTCCGCGCAGGGTGTAGGGCAAGGCTGGTCCCAGTTCTGGTCTCAGGGCGCTGCAGGGAGGCAGAGGAGCAGGGCCTACCTGAGGGCACACGAGTGTGTAGTAATCCTCGACGGAGAGGCACTGCTGGGGGCAGGCGGCGAGGATCTTCGCAACCACGTCACACTTCCTCCAGTCCACAGCGGCGGCCTCAGCTCCGCTGCTACCTGCGAGGCGAGCAGAAAAACAGCTTCAGCTCGGGCTGACCCCAAACCGCACAGCTGCTCTGGCTGGAGCCAGATGTTTCCGGGTGAAAAAAAAACAAAAAAAGGCTTTTTTGCTTTCCTCTTTAAACTGAGCATCTTTCAGGACACCCAAGTTCAGTGGGACAACTGGAAGGATTGTCCAAGGCCTCTGATACTGGAAGGCAACGGGCACAAATGGGCATAAGAGCCAATAAATAAATAATTAAATAATAAAAAAAGAGGAAGGTAGTGCTCCTTGGTGTCCAGTGTCTCTGGATTGGTATTTACTGGAAGAAATTTTGGAAATGACAACTGTGGGCCTTGGAAACTGCAGCCTTTAGTGATGACTTCAAAATGCTTCAACCTTAAGTTAAAGGCATTCACAGGTGAGGAGTTCACCACTCCTTCACAACCAGAGGCAAACTCAGTGCAAATGCGTATAGCAGCTAATCAGCCTAATAAAAGCGATTTGCTCTTTTGGGATTCTGATCGTGCTGCCCTTCTTGGGCTTCTCACGGGCAGGAGGATCTTTGACGCGCGGGGGTCCCTCTGCGCGGGCTCCTCACCGCCCGCGCCCTCCAGGACGCCCCGCAGCACGGCGTGCACCCCGCGCGGTCTGAGCAGCCTTTCGGAGAGCAGCTGGCCGCAGAGGCGCCGCAGCCACGCGGGCGCCGGCCCCGCCGCCGCCCCGGCACGCGCCGCTTTCTGAAACGAAGCAGAGCGGCTCGTTAGGAAGCGCCTTTTCCCCGGCACAACCCTCACCCACGGGCAACACGCACCGCTCCACGCCCCGGAGTACCGCGGCTCACACTGAGGCTCAGGACAGGGAAAATATTTTAAATAAGTCACTCCTTCATCTGGAGGCACAAAGGGCCTAATGAGAGGGACAGCCTTCCCAGGAGCGACTTCTCCCGCCGAGCTTTCTCCCTTTCATTAAAATGCCAGGGTCGTGCATCAAATCTGACTGACTCATTACTGAGCCGGCGCACAGGGGACGGTCGCAGGACAGGATGGACTCGGTGCCCATAACAGAGCGGTGCTCGTGCCTCTGGGACAAGAGGGGGGCAGCTGGAACCCCCAGAGGGGCAAGGAGGTTATTCACTCCGTTCTGGTGCGTTTTTTGCACGAAAGAACCAAACTATGCGCTGTTGCAAGACAAGATTTGGTGAACGATATTAAATAAGCAGTGCAGGTGCAAGGCCACCTTGCATACTGAGTACGCCTGAGCGCACTGGGAGGCACGGGGGAGGGTCCAGCTGCCCCCATTAATGAGACATGACACGTGGTGCCCTCCAGCACCCTGCTCCTTCCCATCACAACCATTCCAGTGCTCCGGGGAGCAGGGGAAGCCCTGCAGCCATCTGCCTTCACGGCGGCAGCACGAAGGGACAAGGAGCTGCAGCTCGGCCCTGCGGGACAGCAAGGTGGCTGTGCCCATGTCCCACCTGCATGCCAATCACCCCAGAAGAAAACTCCCAGGAATTCAGCAAAGCCGATTGCAGGACACTGCGATGGGTGACACGAACACCCGAGCGGGGACACCGCCGCCACCCGTGGGTGCGAGGGACACAAACCCTCCGGGTGACAAAGCAGCTGGGGAGCCGCTGCGCGTGCTCGGCGCCGCGGTACCTGCTTGGATCCGCCCTGCAGCGCGAGCAGCTCCTGCACGGCCAGCGGCTGGTAGACGCGGTCCAGGAGCTGCCGCAAGGTCTGCCGGCACTGCGCCCGCTCCTCCTCCGAAACGCCCTGCAAGGGAGGAACCCCCAGGGGATATGGGCACTGCGAGTGCCGGGGACACAGGCACCACAGCCGCACTGGTCACTGTGCCCACGGCCTGGACGTGGGCACCCCGACTGCGGGGAACATGGGCACCGTGGTCACAGGGGGTGACACGAGCACTGCGATCATGGCGGGACACACCACGGTCACAGAACGAGATGTGGGCACCATGGCTGTGGTGGGGACATGGGCACCGTGGTCACAGGGGGATATGGGCACCATGGCTGGTGGGGACACGGGCACCGCAGCCATGCAGGGCAGATACAGACACCATGGCTGTGGTGCGGACATGGGCACCGTTGTCACAGAGAGAGATACAGGCACCATGGCTGG
>JAVCKT010111047.1:0-23138 GCA_032273925.1 Rhynchotus rufescens
GGCGCCCGCGAGGCGGGGCGTCCCGCCTGGCACCGCCCCTCGCGCTCCGGCGGGACCGGCGGCGCCCCCGGCCGGTTCGGGCCGGTCCCGCTGAGGCGCCGGGCGAGCGACCGCAAATCCTGCGGGCCGCGGCCGCCTCCGGAGCGGGTTCCCGGGGGCGCGGCCGCCCTGGGAACGTCCCTGCTATTCCCGAAATTCCCTACACGTGCTCCATTAACGCGCACCTCACTGATATCCACTTAATTAACACCAGGGGCCCTGTGTTCTTGGATAATTGTGCTCCAAACCAGGCCACAATATCATTCAGTCCCTGCACTTAACTTGGTGCCCTCTCCTCCTCCTCCCCTTTCCCAGGGCTGTAGGTCATTGCCATCCAGTGGAAACATCACCTTTCCCTACATACCTCTCTGGAGGCATTAAGCCCTTGAAAGCATCCAATCTCCCAGGTGGAGAGCATTTACAAATACATCATTTTCCTTGATCGTCTGTAAAAGAGTAAAAATAGATTGAAAATTTGTTGCCCTCCTCAGGCCCCAGAGCACTCATGTGAGAGCCCTCAGATCAATGCTAGGGATACTGGAGGTGCTGCACGAGCAGAGTGAAGCTCAGACCTTCCCCAGAGGCACCCGCTGGACCCACAGCTTCAAGTCCAAGGTGTCTCCAGGAGCTGAACGTTGCTCTGGAAGCACCACAGACATTGCTGTGGCACCTGGCTCCATTTACTTGGAGGAAACGCAGCACCTCATGGGTTATCCAGTGTGACTAAACCTCAGATACGGAGGAGGCACTGCAAGAGTCCTGACACTGCCTTGATCATCCCTAGCAAGATTGATGCACAAGGAAAGCATTCCTCATGTCCACCCTGTTTGACCCTCCACTGCCATCTCATATAGCCCACACAAGCACCAGGCCCATGTTTGCTACTGTAAGACACAGGTTAGAACCTAGAATCTCCATAAGACAGAATAGAGGAGGAAAAATAAATAAATAAAAAAGACTAAATCTGCTATAAACTGGTTGCTGCAAAACAACTGCCAGAGTTAAAGAGCATACCTGAGCGCTTGAGCCCAGCTCAGTAGGTAACAGCAACACACCCAAGTCTGAGTTCAGTCTGAGTAGGCAAGAATGAAGGAAAAAACAGGGTCACTCAGAACCCAGGTCAGGTAAGAGCTGGTCCCAGGCTTAAATGGAGCTCCAGGGCAGGGAGACACAGGTGAGGTCAGTTAGGACAATTGAGACCTATTAGTGCCCTGACACACAGAGACCTTACTACTGATGGTGTGTGAAGGGTGGCTGAGGTTAATGATCAGATTGCAGAGTGAACCTGTGGGATTTATCACTAAAAAGATATATATATAATATCTAAACTTTTTTTTTCACCTGCTAGTATTAATAACAAAAAAAAAAAAGAACACTTTTTTTTTCTTCATCATATCTGGCCAGGATGCAGAAAGAGAGGAATGAACTCATTAAAGGAAAACAAGGAATCCAGGTCTGAGTTCTTGAAGAGCAGGAACATCCGTGAGGAGCCTATTACCATATGTTTGACAAGAGATTTCAATAGCACCAATCAAGACATTAGCAGCAGCTATAGGGACAAATCCAAGCGCATTAAAGCTGTTAGACAGCTCCTGTCTACGAGTCCTGGCAGCGCATTCAATGTGAGGAGCAGGAGACATCTGTGAATCAGAATTTGCTTCCAGGTTCTTAGGCACAGGAGCTACCTAGAAGTGCTGAGAGCTGATTTTTCTCTCTTCAAAGTATGCAAGGAGGAAATGTAGATGGAGCACAGAGATTTGGATTCTGTGGTGTGCCTCCATCACCTCGATGGCTCTCATTTCCCTCTGTTGGTTTTGTTCCCCTCTCTACCCCTCTGTCAGCTTTGTGCCCTGTTCCACATGCAGCTCAGACCCTTCGTGGCTCTGCACAGCTTCTCGCTTCCTCCTAAATCTCAATATGAGCCCCATGCTTCACTGTAGTCAGATCGTCTTAATGCTCTTTGGGGCTCCTTCTCCCAGCTCTGTCTTTCACCTTCCTCTTTGGCATCTCTGGGTACCAGTTGTGCTCCAGGCCCCTTCACTGCACAGCGAGCTGCTCCTTGGAGCATCCTCAGCTTTAGTGTCATCTGCCTCTCATTTACCTGTTACAACATCTTGCTCTTCAGGGCAGGGATCTGCCTAATCTGGGCATGGCAGCACCCTTTGATCACCAGAAGGACCAAAACATCTCAAAAACATCTGCCTTCAAGCGAGACAAAATACATTGGTCACCACAAATCAGATGGAGAGTGAAAGAGCTAATGCCCAAGTCCAGATGCTTGGAGGAAACAATTTGTTTTGGCTGCATGTTAAGGGAAGTGCAGACTTGAGGGAAGCTGGAAACCAATAGTCCCTAACTGTTCTTCTTCACTGATCAGTGTGGATGGAAAAATCCCTGGGAGAAACTTCAAAGAGTGAGTTTAAGCAGGGAAGAGTACTCCATGATGCTGGAAATAAGAGTGCAACTGGGAAACAGGGTAAACATGAAGATCTCCTAGCCCGGTACTTTGTCCATGGCTGTCCTAGCTCGCTCATGCTTTCTGCTGTGCAGTGGGTGCTGATGGACTGAGCCTGCAAGGCTCTGATGGATTTTCCTGCTGCCCCTTCCTCTTGGCACGAGCGTCTACTTTTGCCTTGGGTCTTAGGTGTTGGGATCAGCCCTGGAAATCGTTTTTATGTACAAGGGTAAAGGGACAAGGTGCCTTCTGCCCCTCGTGCTCCCACACGGCTCCGTGTTTGCAGATGCAGCCAAAACTCCCTCTTTGGGACCAGGGCAGTCCCCGTTGGTGGCCATACACAAGGTACTTAGATAGAAGGTCCCCAAATAGATGCCAAACTGATTCCCGTGCCCTCCAGGGCTGCCTGCCTGTCTCACTGATGACCTTGAGCAGAGCAGAGCTCATCACCTATGAGGAGCTGAGCAAACAATTCCTGCCTTCATCTCAACACCTTCTTCAGCTTCTCCCTGATCCTTCCTAAGCGTTCCTGTCTTCCAGCCTCAGCAAATCACGCTGTCCATGGGAAGCACCGTGCAGCCGGAGGGGCTCTCTCAGCATCCTTTGCTTCCCGGGGCTGGAATGCAGGTGAGCCGGGAGCGCCCGGCTCGGCGCCCGCGCAGGCACCGTGTCCCGCGAGCCCATCCCGAGGGACCTGGCCAGGCTCCACACTCTGTTCACATGGGCAGAGCTAAAAATATTCCACGTTCAGCCAGGAGCGCAAGCAAGGAGGAAAATGCACGGAGAAAGCCCTGCTAAGAGCAGGTGTTTGCAGATCCGCTTCCCAGATTTACCGTGCACGGAGCAGCTCCCTGGGGGCTGAGCTCCACAGCCTGCTGGGCCAGGAAGGGCAAATACAGCCAGGAAAGGGAAAGCTTGAGGGGGCTGGGAAAAAGAGGTTGGAAGAGGAAAAGCAGGAGAAGACTGAGAATGCTGAACTGGAGGTTGTGCAAGGGGCAAAGGACTGGGGAGTTAAACGGTCGGGAGGAGTTTTATAGCCACGTGTTCAAGAGAAATGGAGAGGAATGTGAGGAGAACGGGATGTGGGACATGTCCAGCAACAGCCCCGTCACACCACACAGGAATCCCTGTGCTTCAGCAACCGAGCCAGCTCCCCGAGAAGGCTTCGCAGGAGAGAAGCCCCCGACATGGGAGAGCTGCAACCACAGCCTCTGCACTAAAAGCAGCCGCAGTTGCAGCAGAGCACGATCCCGGTCCTGCAGGGTGGGAATGCGCAGAGGAAAATGTGAGCCAGGACGTCCTCATTTCCCAGAGCATCCTGCAGAGCAGACATTTTGTGGAAAATATCCACAATATTGCGGAAGTGTGCGGAGAAGCCGCTTCTCTCCTCGCTTCCGCTCTGGAGCCGGCGGAGACGATGCTGCCAGTGACAGGCAGAATTTAGCACGTTCCAATTTTAATCAGCAATTACTGTAAAACACAGCAATGCTTCAACTGGGGGGATTTTCATTCCAATTCCACATCCACTCCAACTGTACTTTTCCAACCTCTTTCCTCCCTGCTAACATATATATTCCAGCATATAGAAATAGAAATGCATGCCGGATAACCAGCCAAGTTGGAAGGATTACAACGGCTCGGAAGTTCCAGGCCAAATCACTCAGTGATGCTGTGGCACCTGCCCCAGCTCGTGCTTAGGAAGATGGCTTTGGAAGGCCGGTGATGATAGAAGATGAAAGATTCCTTCCAAGGACTGACTTGGAAAGGCTGTGGGTCTGAATGGGAAGGAAATGGAGAGGGTTCTAAATTAGCTCCAAAGTGCCTCGATAGCAGCAAACCCTGGGTTAGGAGGCCAAGAAACCCAACATGAAAAGGCCACGTGAGCTGTGGGCGAGCTCTGTGTAGCACCCGGCAGGTCAGCCTGGAGTTAACGCTGGGAACTGAGCCCTGCAGCTGGTGCATATGGAATCCTGTGGATACAGGGCCCTCGCTGCGGCCGGAGCGGCATGGCCCACGGGCTCCTGCTCATGCTCTGCACATGGGATGTGAAGAGGCTTCCTTAACGTCAGCCTCTGCAGAGGCTGCAGGAGGAGGAGAGAAATAACCCGGCGTGCGGCGTCTACCAAGGGCTGCGGTGCTTGGGAAAGCGGCAGCAAATGGACCTGCTGCGGGCCGGGATAGACAGGGGCAGGTTGCTGGAGCAAGAGGCGCCTCAACGTAGCGGCTGCAGCAACACTGCGTCTTGGAAGGAGAAACTGCAGCAAACACGGGAGGATTCACAGCTCCAAAGGCGTCACCACCTCGCTCCCGCGCCCACGTCGAGGGCTGCCGCGTCCTGCAGCGCTGGGCAGCGGGCAAGACCCCCAAGGACAAGGGAGGAAGGCCCACATGCCTCCTCCTCACCTAAAAGTTGGCACAAGTTTGGTTAAATGTGTTCGTATTCTTCTGATGCTGCTTTTCCCTTTTTTCTTGTTTCCCTTTGCCCTTCCCCAGTCTCCACACTGCAATAACCATGTTCCAAAACGAAGACAAAAACCCGCTTGTAATTACCAAAAGGGCTCCGTTTGCTGTAACATTAAGCACATTTTTCACGACAGCAGCATCTTTTGCTGAGGTTGGTAGGGATAAGGTTACATAAGAGGCCTCGAACAGGCTGTTCACAGAAGACGACATGAGACAAATAATCTGAAGCTGTGAATCCAGGCAAGACCAGGTGATAACACAAGTTTCATCACAGAACTTGTGCCACAATCCAGCCTAAAAGCAAAAATAATGTGATATACCTTGCAAAAAGCCTTATCGATGCATGTCACCAGCAGATTGCTTCCTCGTGTTTTGCAATTCCTTTCTTAATTCTATAATTCTGGAAGAGAAAATGAGGGGATTTTTCTTTTTTAAATTGGGAAGAATATATATCTTCTGAAATTTAAAATTTAAAGAAGCATAATAGAAAACTCACTACAACATATCTTGAAAATATATTTTCGCAGTGGTTACTTTGGTAGTTTCAGTCTCCTATCATCTGTCTATAAAGAAACACTGGTTCCTGGTAGTACTATAAAAACCCAGCTGATGTTTTTATGTTTTTACTGAGATTCTAGTTGACACCAAGTCCTTCAATACATCACTACACTTCTTACTTCCCCAGGCTTAGTTTTATTCCCATCTTCACATTTAATTCCAACATTGCTTTCTATTTGCAAACTCATAAAATTCTTCACTTTTGTCAATCTTTTTGGGGGTCTTGTTGTCCAAGTTCCCAGTGCCATTTGTACTGAGCGTCACACTTTTTGCCAAGGAGAATTTTGCAGTCTTCAAAATATCAGACCCACTCATTCAAATATTCAGTGAGAGTTGCGTAAAAAGAATTTGCCACATTTTTAAATTTTGCTGCTAAAATTGCTACCTTCCAAGTTCAACTATTACAAAATTTATTGTTACAATCTCAAAACCTTCCTCTTTTTTTACTCCCGTCCTTGACATTAAAGGATTTTGTTTCCTATTGCGCCACGTTCCATTTCCTCCACTACACTGGGATCCATCCTGGCTTTGCTCTTGACCAAACGGCATCACGACGGTGCCTCGGGGTTGCTGAAAAATTGTTTTAATAAAGTAAGTTTGTCCTGTGAGGGGAAATACAGTTCGAATGCACCTTGGAGGCCAGTAAATCTGTGCCTGGCTGCGGAGGTAACTCACAGAATCACAAAATCCCAGAATCACAGAGTGGTTGAGGTTGGAAGGGACCTCTGGAGATCATCCAGTCCAACCCCTCTGCTCCAGCAGGGACACCCAGAGCACCGGGCACCCAGTTGCATCCAGATGGGTTTTGGAGACCTCCAGAGAAGGAGACTCCGCAGCCTCCCTGGGCAGCCTGTGCCAGGGCCCTGTCACCCTACAAGGGCCAGGACTCCATTTATTTTCATGGAATTGGGGAGGAGGAAGAGCTATGGAAAGGTGTTTGCCGCTGCGTACGTGTCACGTCCCCACCGGCTGTTCCCTGGCTCTGGCAGCAGCACCCCCGTCGCGGGGGCCTGGTGGGGGTTTGAGCTGGGCTTTGTGCTGCTCCCGTCCGTGCGGCGGCTCCCGGCGGCCGCGCGGGCGGCGGCGGCTCTAATCCGCTTAGCGGGAGCGCGGGGCCGCCGGGAGCATCCAGGCAGCGTGATGGGCAGCGCTCCCGGAGCCTGAAAGCCCTCTGCGAAAGCAGGGGAGCGACGGGGAAGGCTCTGCAAGGAAGCAGCTTTTCCCCGCTCCAGCCTTTCCCCATCCGAGGGAGATGCTCCAGTTCAGCACCCAGGGACCCACGTCTCGGTCCAAGGACCTCTCGCAAATGCCCAGGGACCTCCGTGCAGAGGGCAATAAGGGAGCACGTCTTCGCTCTGCGCCTCAGCTCAGACCTCAAGACTCCTAGGGCCACGAGACCGTTTGCTCCATTACTTTGATCGGTGCCTTCCCCAGTGCCGCCCTCCCCTCGTTTTCCGGCTCTCTGCTCCATGTATAACAAGCGGGAACAATAATTGCCCACGTCCGCGTGTTTTGGTGAAGGCAGGAGGTGGCAGAGGAATTTCAATGTAGATCCCAGCGTGCTGCAGACTCAGAAAGAAATCCAGGCTTTGCAAAGTCAAACAGAAGCGGTTTGGTCCTCCTGGGAGCTGCAAAATAGGTTAGGATGCCAAAAATAGCCTGTTACTAGTTATAGATGCTCCTGCTCATTCCCAGGGATGCGCAGACGGGGGGTTTGGCACCGGGTGCCTGCTCCTTCTCCGTAGGGTCACCGTGACCTCTGGCTGTTGCATGGAGGTGTCCGGTGTCTCCTTGGTGCAGATGCTGTCAGGACGTGACACATGTCCCAGGTCATCCCCGCTGCTCACCCAGCACTGCGGGCACGAAGCCGGGTTCCTTCGGGTCCCACGGAGAGTCCTGCTTCCCAAGAAGGGATGTCCCAAAATGGGTGGGAAACCAGGGAAGACACTGGGGAGCGAAAGGGGAAGTTCAAGGAATTTGCAAGTGATGCTTCGTTCCTGCAAGTCCCCACCTGGGGGACACAGGAGCCCGTCTCATCCTCAGGGGTTATTCCCTAGGGATTACAAGGCTTTCCTGGTGCAAAAGGAAAAGCCGGTGCTCCCATTTGGAGCACGGGAGGCCAGACCTCCCCTCCGTGTTAGCTCTCGTCACTGAGCCGCTGTGCAGCCGCAGGGATATTAACGGGATGCCGCAATTCCGACCGGCTCCATCTCCCGGCTCCCGGCTCGCGGCGCGTCCTGGCGCGCTCACAGCTTCCCCAGATTAATTAAAGCGAGTAACAGGCTTAGCCATCTCATCAGGGTAATTCCAAAGCTAACGCCGCCCGGAATGCATCCCCTGGGCGCTGCAGAGGGCTCGGGTTAAACCAGCTCTTGTCTCCATGCACTTTTTTAGCTCCGTTGTAATAAAGATGTGCTCTAAAAATCCATCCTTGCCTGGGAGCTGCCAGCCAGGCCTGCAATACAGAGCTGTATATAGGCCTGAACGATATACTCGGTGTATTTAGTTCCATACACTGAGTCACACTGTCCATCAGCCAGGAAGAGGGGACCAGCACAGGCGGCTCAGGACTCCTCAGTCAGGGAAATATTCGGCACATGCATCCCAAGCGCTGGGATTTGCATGTGCCACGGGAAAGAGCTTCCTTCAAGCACGGGGTGCCAGGAGGCAGCACGAGCCCAGCATGAGTTTTGAGGAAAAAAATAACAGAAATGGGTGTGAGGGTCACGCTCAGGTCTCTGCAGAGCCTCGAGGCAGCAGCCCTCGGTGCCCGGGTGGCTCCGGGCAGGGGGCTGCTCCCACCTCGCCCACCATCTTCCACAGGCAAATTGAAAGCGTTAGCCTCAAATCTCTTAATTTGCCCAGAATTTTCTCTTTAATAGTATTCATGGAGGGAGCCATCTGGCCGGGGCGCTTTATTAGCTTAGAATAATTTAACTGCTTTGCTAATCTCATCCCATTTTGCAGGGTTCGCTCCAGTTTCCACGCGGGGCAGCCTGGGACGGGGACAGGGATGGGGATGGGGACAGAGCAGCTGCCATGGGACAGGCCAAATCCCTCTGGATATGCAGCAGGAATGCGGTGCCGATGTGCTCCGACCCAGCTGTAAACTCCATGGTCCCATTTCCAACCGGATCCGCAGCCCTCCTGCCGCTCCGGGGCAGTTTCTCCGGAGAAGGACGGGATGAGGACGCAGTGGGAGTGCGGGCTGGGGTGCCCGGGTGTCCTGGGGAGACGCCACATGGGGGCAAGTCTATGCTCAATATTTGCTTTGCATTTCCCTGCTCCAACTGCAGCATCCCCAAGGAGATATTCCTGTATTTGGCCTCCCTTGAGACCAGCTGAAAATCAGCAGAGATGCTTCCACACCCGGCCAGGCCCCTCAGCATCCACATGTGCCAAGCAAGGATGTCTCCTCGTGTCTCTGAGGGCTCAGGGCTTCTCTCGAGTCCTGGGAATACTAAGGAAATTAGATGCTTTTCGCCTCCTTTTGGTGCTTTCTGGAAAATTACATGCCTTAATGACATGCTCGTGGGTGGCTTTAAGTAGTCAGCAGCCCAGATAAGATCGAAATCCATTTTGTTCGTGCGTTTGTCCCTGTCAGAGAATTCGAGCTATTTCTTTTGGATTTAGGCCCATCAGAAAAAAGAGAGAGTTTGCCCCAAAAGAGCCATAATAAAGTATGGCTGGAAATACGAAGAATTAATAAAAACTTACTCAGTAATTTGGCTCTTAATCCCAAACAAAATCTCTCCCCTCAAATAACTGCAGCCACTGCAAGATTAAATACTCCCTACATATTGTTTGTAAGTCTGAAACCCTTTATCAAGCTTAGCTGGGTTTTAGGCTCTTAAGTCATGGCTCTGCAATTGCAAATCTTATTCTGTTTAGGATGCAAAGAGTTCCCAAGAAGCTCTTGAAAAGATATCCTAGTATTTGACAATATTTCATGGCATGGATATGTATTTGGGAAGAGGGGGATCGTGGCTGTGCCACGCGTGCTGGGAGCGCGAGTCTAGGATTGCTAAAAACAAGTGGTTCCTGTGCTTATTTTACCACCAAGCAGCAGGTCTCACAAAAACCAGGACATCTGCAAAGTGCTCTTAAAAAGACTCTTCTTAAAAGACGAGGGAAACGTTCCTTGGGCCCAGGGGCTTGTGGCAGGGCCACCCCGCCTGCCCTGGGCTTCGTTTTCCACCAGTAATTAGCAAAATCCCAATTCGCAGCGGAGAGCTGAGGAGAGCTTTGTTAGTGTGGGGCGGATGGAAAAGGAGGGAGTGAGGAAAAGAGGCTGGAGAGGGGGGAGAGCTGGGGCAGCTCCAGCCTCTCCCGGACGGCCCCTTTGATCCTTGGCTCCCCCGGGCAAGGCAGACAACTCCCCCGCTCGCCCTCCTTGGCGCTCAGCCTGCAGCTCCTCATGGTGACGCTGGGGACGGGGCTGACGAGCTCCTGTGTCCACAGCCCCGTGTGCCCCATAGCGTGGGCACCCTCTGCTCCTTGCGCTTGGCTGCCTTGACAGGAGCAGGACGCTGTGTCCCTGCCCTGGTGACCCGTCCAAGGTGCTCCCTGGCTCTGCACACGCCCGTGCACCCCACAAATGTCACCAGGGGCTATATTTAAGTCCCCCGCTTTGCTATCATTGCTGTAACGTCCCATGCTCTGCGCCTGGGCAGTGCCATAATTAATGGTGCCCTCGCTCGGGCTACAAAGGGAACATGTGACGGCTCAGCTAGCTATAAATCACGGCGGAGCTTCCATCTGGTCCAACGTCTATTTATACCTCGCCGCTCCCAATTAACTTGGAAAGCTGGGGCTGGTGCTTAAGCAGAAAAATTGTTCTTGAAAAGTGTGACGGAATATGTAGCGATACGACCGGGATGGAAGAGATGATGGTTGGTGCTTGTGTGCAGCTCGTGTCCTCACGCTCTGGGGGCCAAGTCAGAGCCCGCAGGCCTGGCTGGGCCTTGGATCAGGTCAGCATCAGCTGGGAGAGCTCCCTGACACACAGAGCTCTGGGGCTGAGGGCTTGGATCCACACACAACATCTAAGGCTGGCCCATCTGCACCAGGCACCCCTTGCTGCCCACTGCGGGTTTGCTCCTGTGCCAAGTTTTAGCAGATCCAGGGACACCAAGCAGGAAGATCTCTTTGGAACAGCACCTACCAGGCTCTCATGGTGGGAACGTCACCTCCATGAAGCCTGGTCCGCCAGGCTGGTTTTCCTTTGCTGTTGGATAACCACTCCAGGACAGGCACGAGAGGCCCTTGCCTAGGAATGCTCCTATGTCTGACCTACCTGGCCCTGTAACTGCTGCCCTTCCAGCAACCCAACTGCTCTCGGGGAGGAAAGGGACTCATGTGGCCTGAGCTACCCAAAGGAGCCCATCACAGCCCTGAGATAAACAGCACAGCATCACCCTGGGCACATCCAGAGCTTGTAAATGTGAATGCAGAATCTATCCAGGACACCTTGCCCCATTTGGAAGAACTCCTTAGCAAAGACTCCAGTACTCCTTTCCCAGAAAGCCAGAAGATTTCCTGAAGAGCAGCAGTGCCACTTTCCTCGGCTATTGCCTTCCTAACACAGTGAAAAAGCTTGAGCCTGGTTCTTGGACAGGCAGCTCCCTCCTCCCGGCTGCTCCTCAGCTCTTCTGCTCACGCAGCAGTTTCACTCGCCGAGTCCTGGCTGCTTCCCAGCTCAGGTAATCACCCGCTGTCCTCTGATATTTTAACAGGATATTTGTTCTCCTCCATTTCCCCTCCTAAACACCCGTGCAGCGCAGCTCGTCGCCCCGAGTGAGCTTCCTCCTCCTGCAAAGGCAGCGATCCCAGGGTGGCGAGCGGCGGGACCAAGCAGGTCCATTCCCGGGGAGCCCTGGTGGGCTTTCCCGGTGGACACACTGCCCATGCCCATGGTGTTGGGTGCCCTGCTTTAAAAACCCCCCGGTAGCTGATGAGCAGAGCGGCAGCATCGAGCCCGGCACCGGCGCGGCGGGAGCTCCCCGGGGCCGGCGGTTCCTGGCGCCTCCAGCTGCCCGCAGGCCTGTTCTCACTGCGAGCACAGTGCTGCCATTTCCCCATGGCAATAAATTCCTCCATTTAAGGAGAAAAATGTCCTCATTTTTAATGGACCCCTCCTATTCTTGTGCTTTTGGGGCTCCCTGTGACGCACCTTGACAAAAGTGTGGCAACGGTTGGCGTTTTTCCTTTGAAGTTCTCTGGAGTCTCATTTGCCACAGCGTTGCGGGAAGAAATGAGTAAGTTCTCAGAGAAAAAGAAAATAGAGGAGAAACAAAATAGGGCTCTGTATCTTAGGGAAAAGCTCCTGGTGGTGCCGATGTCTGTCTCCAATACAGAGGAGTCTGTGAGAGTTGCACTGGGCAGTTAAGAAGGCGAGAGGATATAAGGATATATGGAAAATAAAGATAATTGCATCAAATGCCAACCTAATGAGTTCCTTCTCAGGATGGCCCTGGTTTACAGACACCAAGTCTGAGTTTCCACGTGCGCCCATGGAGGGATCAGTGTGCAGTTCCTGGCTAAGTCACCAACGCAAAGGCCAAACTCAGCCCTGCGGACAATCCGGGAGGGAAGAAGGGCCCCAAAAGATGCTGAATTAGTGGGATTCACGGGGAATGGCCAGTGTGGCTGAGGGTCGTGCTCAGCATCTGTACTCGGTAGCCCCGCCTGGGGTGGCATTTGTCACCGGCCTCGTCTCCACGCGGCGACCTGGCAGCCGCGCATCAAGCTGTGCCCGGGCCAGCCGGCGGCAGACGGTCTGTGTGCGGCGGCAGGGCCCGGCACGCTCGGCCAGCTCCCACCACCCAGGAGCTCGTGTCCCTGGCACAACCAGCTCCGAGGAGCCTCCTCCTCCTGCCACGGGGCAGAGCTGGACCAGGGACTTTGCCCTTGGTTCCTCTGCATTCTGGCCAAGCACAGAGGAATCCATCACCATGGCAAAGCAGCACAACTGAGTGAGGAACCGTCATCTGCCCGCTAGTCTGGACCATCTCCACGCGTTGCATCACACCCCCAAGGGCACTCTGTGTTCTCTGTGATTCTGTGAGCATCTTCTGGATAAAACCAGCTGGAGCAATTCAGAGCCGACAATAGATAGGACAAATGATTATGAGGACAGTGACATCACAAGTTCCGTGGTGCCTCTTTTGATTTTCTTCCATCATTGAAGCTATATATGCCAAGGAGTTTGCAGAGGCACATCCATGTAAAGAAGAAGCAGGCATCAAAGCAAGTCACTCCGAAGGATGGTAACAACGGCTCTTTGGAGACTGGGATAGCCCTAACGTGCTGAGCAGTCTGAGCTCACCTGCCCAAATAAACCACTGTGCACCTGCCTGCTGTTCTGTGCAACCACGGTGTCACTGCCCGGCTTTGGGAGATGCTTCCCAGTGCTTTTTCCTGATATATCGCATTTATTGCCTGGGTCAAGTTAATGTTGGGAATGAGGGTGCACTCTTGGCACCATGAAGGGCTGTCACAGCATGTTAGGACAGAGACTCGGCCGCCTTCCTACCTACCCTGGGTGCTCCAGGACGGAGGTGCAAAGTGACAGCTTCCCTAGGGAATGAGGCTGGCCAGCGCTGCAGCAGGTCCTGTCCGGAGGCTCCTGCCATCGCAGCAAACCCGGGAAGAGCAGGATCACAGCCTGCTGTGCTGCCCGCTCCCACCAGCCCCTGGACAGCATTGGAGCACCCGGGAAAAAGCCCCTGTCCAGCAGTCACAGCCCTGACAGCTCCTTCAGCAGCTGACAAGCTCCCAGGGCTGCCCGTGTCCCGGGAAAAAGGCTTTACTCCTCCCCTGCAGCCCTGGCTGCAGAGATGAGCACTCACAGCACATTCATCAGGCTAAATTAGAGGAGCTAAATTAGAGAGCTCGGGGCCTATTTGCGGCACAGGCTCCGAACTGTCAGAGATGCAAATGAGGAGATTCGATTGAATCCATTTGCCAAGTGGGACGGATCTGAACTCCTCTCAGTGCTGCCTCTATTCCTTCCCAAAGATCATTAAATTAAGTTTTCATGAGACTCTGCACCGTTCTACGTGGTGCTAGGCTAATTTCCTTCACTGGGCAGTGATTTATCTCGCAGGCTTCATAAAATGACTAAGCAGAAAGATGCTACTGAGTTGTAAGATAGAAGGAATAGAAGGATGTGGTGGATTTTCCTAGCAATGGACGCATCAAGAAATGGTTTCTTCCTGATGTTCTCATTAGCCCTCTCTCACTCAGCCTTTGGGGCTGCTGAGCACCCCTTCTGCACCAGGAAAGGAAGCAGCAGATGCCCGCCTGCCCCCAGATCCCCCCAAGACACCCATTTCTATCTCACCCTGGTTTGTAGCAGATATATTCAGAAGGAAGGAGTCAAAGATACGTCAGAATGCTGCAAAGATCAGATATGACCACATCCAGCCTTGCCTCCTGAAAGCTTATATATACCTTCCAAGGGTGGTATCTTTGGCAGGAATGGCCTGGCAGGAGACAAGTGGTCACACCAGGGTGATTGGACGCAAGCCCTTCTCCCTCCCTACCCAGCTATATGGTGAATAATTGGACCAAATAATGTTTCTTGATTAATTAGCCCTGCTTTCTGTCTGTGGGTAGGTTGCAGACTCCTCTACTTTATTCTTTCTTTGAATCTATTATAGCATTCTTGTTTTCTTGAATCCTTACTCCCAGGAAAGAATCCAAAAATTAGCTTTGTTGCTGATCATGAATCACATTCAATTGCTTCTATTCCTTTACTGGATATGTTTCCCTGGCTGCTTCCCAGGGTATGTTACTGCTCAGAGAGAAGAAATAGCAACTGAATGGCAAGTGAGTGAAGAACATCAAGGAAAAAGGCAGATCCAGATATGTAACGTGGCCGCAGTCTTCTTAGTTCCAATAATGAGAAGAAAGCAGAAAAATCTTAGTGCAGGAAGCAGAGCAATGGGCGGTTTGAGGCTCCCGTTGAGTTTGCCCAAAAATCTTTCCAATTAAGAAAAGCTGAGTGTGTGCAATTCCTCGTGATTTATGAGTGATAGAAGCTGCAAGGTTCCCAAATTCCCAAATCCCCAACCAAGTGCTAGGGCCACATTCAAAGCAATCCGTCTGGCACACCCTGGAAAGGAAGGAGCTCCCTCAGTGCTGACACTTCTAAAACCGTTTTGTTCTAGACACATCAGATACACCATATACCTGAACACAGCCCATTTGGGGAAAAAAAAAGATGGAGAAGGGAAATGTGGGAGCTCTAACATGTCGGTGTGAGCATGGTGAAAGGTTTCATACAGATAAAGACATTGGCTCCAAGCATCATCGTCGGGAAGACAGTCAGAGGAGAACAGAAGAAGCAGAGGAGGCTGAACTGGCCTGAGGGAGGCCCAGTGGGTCGTGTGGCACCAGAAAGGTGTCCGATTCCAAAGTACTTTTGGGGGTGTCGATGAGGCACTTGGGGACATGGTTTAACAGGCATGGTGGTCATAGGTTTATGGTTGGACTCTGTCATCTTCAAGGTCTTTTCCCACAATAGTGATCTATAATTCTGTGATTCTATGCAGGACTGTGACTACTGAAACCACTTTTTGTTTCCCCCCTCTTAGTTAGCTATGTGCGCCTTTCCCCTGTGCTGCTTACGTGGAGGATCACAACCCAGCACCATCTCCAAACACAGCTCCGCTCAACACGTCAAGGCAATTAAATAGAAAGTGCAGGCACAAAGCAGTGTGTACAGCTGGTAGCGAAGCTTGCATCAGCACAGCTTGCTCAGCAAAGCCACCAGATCGCAAATAAGCAACAGAAAATGAAAAGCAAACTCAACATCACATTTTCTCCATGGATCACCACACACAGGCCATGTTGTTGGCTCATGAAATACTGTCCTGACAGAGGCAGAAATCCTTTTTTCCTTGTCAGGATGCCAAGTGCACTGATCAGCCTTAACAGCCCTGACCAGCCTCACCTGGGGCCCCTACCTACCCCACCCATGGCTCAGGAGCTCTACTTAAGCTCAGCCCAAGGCCTCTGCTTCCTTCCTGAGCTGTGTTGAGGAATGTTGCTCTCTAGTCCTGTCACAGCTGTGCCTGCCCATGGGCCTTCTTAATCCAGATTCTGAGCTCCAGGCTGCTTTCCTGGCTTGACCTCATGACTTGTCACCAAGGATCGGCCTGGCAATCAGCAGACCTGCCCCCGTCCTGTGGTGAGGCCTCCTGGGTTGGTTTCTTACCTGCCCTGTCATCACGGGCGAGTGTTTTGGTCTGGAGACTTGGTTGTACCTGGTCACCACCCCTGGGCCTGCCCCCCTCCTGTGGTGGATGAGCGCTACTGCTAAAGGGTCCACCTCAGGCAGCAGCTCCTTGTCTTTCTTCTGCTCTGCCCTGCTCCCTTCTGAGGTGCTGATAAAGGCTAGATGTTGGTTTCCCCACCTCCCCGTGTTTCCTTGTTGTGGTAGCAGTGTTGCTGTAGCCCTTTAGTAGGTAACACATGAGGTGCATGGTGAGCCCTTAGATCCAGGGACCCTCCTTCAGAACCCTGTCCCTTCAGGACCTTGCTAACTGCCTTGTACCATGGTAGTTAAAACCCTAGACTGTAAGACCTAACAAAGGGTGTAGAGGATCAAAAATTCATATTTTTTCTACCTCTATCAGTCCACTACACGATATTCCCTTTCCTGCATCACAGACCATCTTCTGCATTTCTCCAGCTGATGTCTGGCATGTTTTAATCCAGTACTGGGACATCTAGTGGCTGGTGTCACGTCCATGGTTTCAGGGCTTGCTGCAATTTTGCAGTGCTTCCAGCAAGGCAGCTGGCAGAAAATGGGTTTAAAATAAAAAGGCACAGTCTAGTGCAGTCCCTGGGGCTACAGCTCCATCTGGATATGTTTATGTTGGTGGAATATTTATGTATGGATTTATGAGGGTTTTGATATCCTTCTGCATCCTAAGCCCGACCAGGTTGGGAAATGATCACCTGCTGTTTTCATTCCATGATTTCTTTACTGGAGTTTGTTATTTGAGGGCTTTCTGTGTTCTCTGACATTGTTACAGACAGATAAAGATCTATCAATGTTGTAGGGTAGGAGGTGGTACGATATTATTAATTCTGGGTTTATTGCAAACAGGTTTATTGGAGATGGTTCTCCAGTGTAGTCATAGCAAGCAAATCTGGCTACACATGTGTTATTGAGTCTTGATTTCCTACCATGTCAATGGCTTCTTGTGAGAAATTCTCTTAACTCTTGGAGAGGAACCTTAAGGCGATTCAGTGCTGTGCAAGCGAGCTCTATGGGCATGGAGCTTGACTCACGGTCACGCTACTTAGTTCAGAGATGGACCTTTTTTGGTGACCTCATGGCATGTTGGAGAAAATACACCCCTTTTTGGTGATTTCAGGCCCGTTTCTGGCCTCACCTCTTGCAACCAGCACCACCTGGTTCTTTCTGGTCACCCCTGGGCACTGCCAGTTATTTGTGCTCAGCTCGGTTAGGCTGAGCTCAGAGGTGAAGGGAAGAGTTGTGCTTGGCCACAGTCCATCCAAAACTCCTTCAACATCCATCAACTCCTTCGCATGCACTGCCCTGGGCTTTGACCGATACGTGAATATTCTGTAAGCCAACAGAGTTATACGCTTTGCATGCATATAGCTACCACAGACCGTCAACTCCACGTGATTATTAGCTGGCAATGTTCCTGTGTGAACTTGCTGAAAACATTCAGGTGGCCCTGAATCAGCCCCATTGACTTATTTCTTGTTTTCTGCCTGGAAACAGGACTCGCTGTCCTATGCTTTTTGGGAGAACAGAGCTTGTAATAATATCAGTGACTTCATTAAAAGGTGGGTGTAGAGATGACTCTCTTGAAAGCTTCTCATGAAGTCAAAAGACAGTCTGAATTGTTTTTTAAATAGCACAAGTGAATCTGCAAGCTGTTGGCTTGCACAGGAGGTAAACCTTGAGCCACCTCAAATGTCCAACTCTTCTCTTCATCAAGACGCTGCCCTGAAGTAACTTTTGGTCCATTTTCCCAGGTTTGTACCTGGGATAAAAAAAAGAGTTTATGTTTGGAAGTGGAACACAGGTTTCTAAATACCTTCCAATAAGTAAAAATGTGAGTGCTGCAGTGAATATTGATGCGGTAGTTTTTGTTCTTGTTTTTATTCTTTCTCATTTTGTCCAGACTGTCTTAGTCTTCAGCAGAAATCACTCTGGAAAACAGCCAGAAGCAGACCTTGAAATTTGTATGAAAATCTCTTCCCATTTTATGACAAGGGATCTGTTCTAGTAAAGATGAAATTGGCTATTGAAGTATCATGAAGATAACTTAATGTTCTTGGTCCAAAATGCTTTTAGAAGAGATAGTACCTTCATTATAACAGAACAGCTTTTTATGTATGTAATAGGCAGCAGGAGCAAAAAGTCTTTCATTTGCAGAAAAATAGCAGGAACAATTCCAAGAAAAGTGCAATAGCAGAGCAGGTTAGAACTGCTTAGTTTTATTTTTGGAAAAAAAAAAAGAGAAAAACTACTTCTGCCATGATGAAACTGGAAAAAAAAGGTTTCAATTGATGACTTGTTAATCCTTTAATTGGACCTCTACCATCCTGAGAATCATTCTCCTATTTGGACTGTTGGTATTTTCTTGAAAGCTTTGGACTGTTAAACTATTAATGGCCTCGTGTTGGGTGTTTATTAAACAATAGACACCTTGTATCACAGCCACAGTAAAGAAGAAAAATACACTTAGGGCTGTGCTATTTCAAAGCTCTCATCCCAATTTCCTGAGGAAAAATGCAATTTGAGCTGTTTGCAAAGAGAGGGGGGCAATGGGCATCTCCTCTGTAATTGCTTCATCACACACAAGGATCAGATTGTTTTTGAGAGCTGGAAGGAGGGAAACTCCTTAGAAATAGATAAAACTCCACCCTACGCTATTGCCTCTTTTGGAAGTCTGCATTTGTACAGAATCTAGACTTAAGTATTAATTATTTCCAGTATTTATTCCAATTGAAAAGGGGGTCTTCAGAGCTCTGTGGCTTGTATAGTTTTTAAAACTTGGTGGCAGGGGCTAAAACTAAAGGCCGTATTCTCACATACGGCCTGGGAACAGATAGATGTTGCTGTGAGAAGCTGCCTTTCCTTGGAGACCATTGGAAAATACACGTGCCAGGCTGCCTATGCCTCGTACCAAAGACGGAGCCCCACCACTCGCCATCAGGAAGAGCTTTCTCATATTTGCTTTAAGGGTCCCTTAAATCAGTTCTCAAAAGGATTCCCCCTCCTGCCAGCTGAGCTTCCCGCTTTGATTTGCCCTACAATGAAGATCAACGGCCTTGGGCCTCCTGGGGAGCAAAACGTTACTGAAGACCTAGAGGACCCAGCCCTGATTATAGAATGGGCACGTAAGTTTTTCATAGTGTATATTTTTTCATAGATCTGGGAGAAATTGTACCTCAAAGATACCAGGGAGGCTGGTGGTTGTGGGTTCTGAGGACCCAGGCAGCCCAAGCTTGGAGCATGCACCGGCTTGAAGGTCCTTGGGTGTGAAATGAGTGTGAAATACAAAGAAGAAATTGGAAGGGGACAAGGACTAGACTCTTCTGAAGATCAGAGTTCTTCACATGACGAATACTTGCCATGTAACTCAATATCAAGCCTTTCTTTAGGGCTTATCAGAAATGGCTAATATAGATAGATCAGGGTTTGGGAAGCTGCTGCTTCAACCCTCTTATCCTCATGGTTTGAGATTGCATTTGCTTAAGGTTGTTCATTTGGTAGCTTTGAAAGACTTGCCTTTTGTTTCTTGGTTTAAATTTTGCTAGGCATTAGGTGTGATCATATATATATATATATATATATATACGCACACACCCTACTCTACAGGTCCTAACAGCCATAAAATTTACATCACCATTCCAATCCACTTGGTGCTGCTGCTTACACTGCTGCCATTTACTGCGGTGAACATAAATTACCTGTATTTAATTCATGGCCTAGAGTTTCAGTAAATTTCCCCAGAAATAGTACTCTGTTTGGGACAACACTGCCAGAATTATAGTGTTCCTAGAGCTGAATTCTTATTTCATCCAAGAAATTTACTTGTATCTCCTGTCACGTTATGCTACTTAGGGTTGGCATATTTACGCTCTCACAATTTTGTACCTCTGTTACTTTGCAATTATGCTCTTCCCAGTGTTATCTAAAAGCACCTTTAGATGCTCCAAATCAAAACAGCTATTTGACTTCTGTCCAGATTGTGATTCATAGGAAAACTAATAAGCCATTTGCCTTCCTTGGAGAGAGAACTGAAAGATGCTCAGCATATTTAGTCTAGTATCTTGCTGTCCAGATCATACCAATAAGGGATCACAAGGAAAAATATTCCTCTGAATTAAATATGGCTTTAATTGAACCTAGTAATAATGCTAAAATTTTATCCTATGCAAAACGTCTGTCCCTGATCCCTGCTCAATTGTGCATTGAACCCTCAATTTGCTTCAGTCCATTGGTAAGTACTGTTATCACTTACATACAATTTTAGATGTTCTAATTCTAGTATTAATTTCATCACAGCTGGCAATGTCACAGGCTGTCATAAGAAAAAGCCGGCTTTTTCTTGCATAGAAAGAAAATAGTGGACAGATGCAAGATGTAAAATTATTCTTCACAATGTTTTCCTATTGAATAATAATATTCATTTGAAAAAAATAGTCATTATTTTACTCTTTTGTTCAGTATTGCTTCTGTTCAAGGCTCCTTTCCTATCTTTATTGGGTCAGCTGCAATCAGCATCACAGATAATGTGTTTTTAATATATCCAAGCTGGACATCCCAGCCATCAGTCCCAACAAGGACAGCATAGCTGTCACAAACTATTATATCAATTCCCTTTGGATCCATCACGTAATACAGCTAGTGATCTGTGAGATCCAGCTGTAGAACAGCAGAATTCAGGACATGTCCAGACTGTAGAAGAACGAAGAATAGAGGGAAAAATGTATGACAAAAAAAAATCAAGAAGTGAAATTTGTTCAATGCATAATTAAACTTTGAGTAATTTTCTTACAGTACGAAAGTGCAGCTCTCCATCTAGAGAAAAGTTGTTGATTAGTAGGGGGGAAACTTATATTTTAGGGACTGATCATACAGTGCCATCAACTGTTTGTGTCTGGCATCCACATTTGAGATAAATTGCTTTCAAAAGCAGCAAAAATGAACACCCCAGGATTTTATTTATATGTGTATATATATAAATATATTTTTTTAGTAAAAATATATATAAATATATTAGTAAAACTAATAAATAGTTTTACTGCTAAATTGACTTCTTTGGAATTATTAATTTTGCAGTATAGCTGATGCCTCAGACACTGTGCCTGGAACCAGTTATTCTAGCAGACTGTGTAACTTTCCAGCATTCCTGCTCCAAAGGTTCCCGATCTGGTTAATGCTACAAGGAAACAACTTGGTGCAAGGAAGGAATACTTGAGATAAAAGTCAATGACACAAAATCCACAGGAAAAAATGTTGGCTCGGAGCAATTGTAAGAGCTTTGGGGATGAAGTAGATGGAATTAGGAAAAGGAACTTGAAAAAAGGTTGGATAACAAGTAAGAGGACAGCACTGAGGAGGCCGGGAGGGTAACTGCTGTGGGGAGAGGCAGCAGAAGGAAACAGGCTCAAAACTGACAGACACCCGATATAAAAGTAGGGCCTGAAACCTGGTCCTTCATTTGGAGATGTTCAGTGTTCACAGAAATGTGCAAGCTGCTTGAAAGCCGAACTGAGCCAGTTCTTTGGCCCTTCAAGGTAGGGTAAGCGGCTTCAGCATGGGAAGGGCTCAGGAGCACAGCTGGTTAGAAGAGCAGGAGAATTGAGGTGTTTGTTCCCCTTCTAGGGGGCTCGGGGAAGAACCTAAACTTTCTGTTCTTGCCGGGGAAAAAAATGATTTATCTGTCACATAAATGCCTTGCACATTAGGCATAATTATGTCAAGCATGACACATAGTACCTGAAAGCCTTAAGAATATATGTGAAATGTGGTTTGACTATTTGGCAGTTAAAACCCATTATTTTGCTACATATCCCAGGTTTGGTTTCCTGCTCTAGGAAGCCGGACACCAAAGGACAAGCACCTTGTGCCATCTGCTGGAAAGGGATGCCTGTAACTGCTCGCATGGAGAGCAGGAGCAGCAGGCCTTGTTTGATAGCAGGCCATCCTTAATAAGGAAACGATTCCTCCTCTTTTAACTATTATTGATACCAAGTGAATGTCATATTAGAGAAATATTCTGTTGTTCCTTTACAGAGAAAGGAGAGTTGCATTAAAGAGAAGCAAACTGCCCTTGTGCCACATCTTGGCTGTCTGCAGAGGACTCGAATGGTGGAGAATGTTTTACGTGCAGGTAACAGCACAAGTCTCCCAGCTCCCTAATGAGCCGCTTCCCTAATGAGGGGGCTCCATGCTGGCGATGGGCTGTCTATCCCCTTTCTCAGAGCATAATCGTGTGATTTCTGTCCTCTGTGTCCTATTTCCCTGCGCCTCCCTGCAACCTGCTGAGCTTTCAGCATGGCGAGTCAGTGCTTGGGTGCCCAACGACCAGGGTAACTGCTCGCCAGCTTTGCAAACCAAATAGTTGTTGTTCTTCGCTGCTTATTTCCCCAAAATGTATTGCTTTTGGAAGGACATATGCAGGACATATTCTACCGAAGAGCAAAGCTTGTTGGTCTGTGTTGAGCCTTTTTATTCGTGGATTGAGTCCGAACCTGAGAAAAAATGTCATTTCGTAAAGTTTTGGCTCTCTCCTTAGTTCCTTGAACCCAAGCGGAATCAATCTATTTTCTCTCCTAGAGAGTGACACTTCAGTAAACACTTGATGCATTTGCAATGGTTTTAGAGTTCAGGTTTTGTATTTATTCTAGCCATTGCCCTTCTGTGCCCATAGGAACTGGGGGAGGTATTTTTAATCTGTCAATGAACCAGAAATACAGTGATTAGCAAGACCCTAGAGAGAAAGAAAATCTGTAATTAACTAATATTAACGAAGTCGTCTCTGTCTCAACATGCACCCAGATGCAGGGGCAGAAACATGCTCTGTAAAAGTTTAGTCTGGATGAGCAATACAAGGGAACTCATCTAGCTGAATCACTACCATTACTCGCCAGTGCTGATTCATGTTTTTCTCCCGACTTTCCGAAGTAATTGACCTTTGGATTTTGCTTTTCAGGCACCTCTGGAGGAAAAGCCCTTCCACCACCAGAAAGGGATGGCAGTGACTCTGCCAGGCCCAGTGGTTTATTTGAAAACGAAAGGTTGGATTCCAGCATCTTCAAACCAAAGAGGCCACTTTTAGCTCCAGTGACACTTGGCAAGTGGTGTTGTTACTAACTTGTGAATTTGGGAAAGGGGGAGAAATGTGGGGATTGATCCTTTATTGTGTAAAATGGAGCCTGCAGCCAAGATGAAGCGCTTAGATGCGGAAGAGGGGCCAGATGTGGCAGATGTGTGATAACCAGTGAGGCTCTCCAAGGACAAGGGCGTTGCAAGGGGCGCTGTGTGTCAGGATGGCTGGTTCACGCTCTCTGCCCAACCTAGAGGCCCGGGCAGCTCCAAGGCCGCGGGCAGGAGCGA
>JAVCKT010111052.1:0-48437 GCA_032273925.1 Rhynchotus rufescens
GGAAGGAAGGAAGGAAGGAAGGAAGGAAGGAAGGAAGGAAGGAAGGAAGGAAGGAAGGAAGGAAAGAAAAGAAAGAAAGGTGCATTAAAGCAGAAGATGCATAGAGCACTATCAAAATAGGAGATGATTTTGAACACAAAATCATCATCAAAATGGTTTGAGACTCTTAAACTTCTGGCTCAAAAGTGTTTATCAAAACCAGATGCTTTCTGACTGTTTCAGTCAAATGATTATTCCTTATTCCTTACCTTATTCCTTAAAAAAAAGTACCTCCCTGTGGAAAGCACCATGTAGGCACTGAGGTTTTGCACATTCAGTCTAAGCCCCGTTACCGTTTGGGGCTAGTGGCCCCGTGTAAGCGGGCTCCTGCCGGCTCTTGCTCCCTGGCAAGGGGGAGCTTTTGCCTTGAGGCAGTTCTCCAGAACTGAGCAAGATCCAGGTCACACCGCTCAGCAAAACCTCGGCTCCCATTTGCTGTGCCACCTCACTCCTCCTGTGCCAGGAATTTCTGTAGACTTCTTCTAGAAAGAAAAGTCTTCCCTCTGTTTCAGTTAAGCTTGTCCTAGCGGTCTTTGTTGGAGAGGAGACCCCAGTGTGTGGTAGGAAGTACCAGGCTGCCTTCTCCAAGTGCCATCTGCTTTCTCCTGTCTGCACAGACGTGTCCATGGGATAACTGCTGCACTTTTCTGCAGCTGCCCACGTCCAAGCTGCAGCTCTTCCCTTCAGTCATTTGAAGTTACCTTCCATTTGACAGAGTACAACAGAGGACTGAGTTTTTACTGAGTTTACCACAAAAACCTATTAGCAATGAAAATTTTCTAAGTTTTACTGTTCACAGAATCTATACAGAGTTCCATTAGTTGCATCTGAGAAGTTAAAAGAGCACGACATATCAAAGGAAGATCTGACAGCAGTTCCTGTGTCACACATCTATATCTATATCTATATCTATATCTATATCTATATCTATATGTGCAAAGAGCAGGTTATCCCAGTGTGCTCCCCTCCTTCAGCTTCTTCCATGGCCCGTCTCCTCCCTCCAAAATTCAGCTCCCAGCTACGGCGGCGGGAGCAGCCCCGCTGTGCCCGAGGGCCAGCCCTCAGTCAAGGCACACGCACCACGGCACGGATCCCTAAAGAGAGCTTCCCTAAACCCGGATCTTTCCCCAGCTGGAGAGCTCTGCCCAGACAGCAGGTTGTGTCCTGCCGTGTCTGTTATTCTCTATATCTGCAACAAAAAAAAGGACTGCAGAATATAGAGACAGCATCCAGTAAAAATCCCAGGAGAATTAATTTGTAACTAGGGACCCTTGCAGTTTCCCACCATCCACAGCTCTTTTCACTCGTGCTATGCAAAACAGCAGCCTTAGTCCTGGGGAGCGAAATTTGCTAACCCAGCACAGATTAGACTAAATTGATGAGGCCCTAAACCAGCACACTCCGCTTTCAGGCAAAGAAAGAAAAGCTCCAGGTCTATAAGCCAGCTGACAGATAATACAGTATACAGCTCTGATTACTGTTATTAGAGTCTAATAATTCCTTCAAAAGTTGACTTCTCAAAAAGATGCAAGACGAAAATCCTAGGCAACTGAAAGCAGAAGTTCTGCACTATTGACTTTCCTTTATTATCCACTGTTCCCGAAACCTTGTAGATGATTTAAATGAAGTTTCTAGAAAGAAAAAAACCCTTTTGTTCCCAGGAGCATTTCCCATGAGCAGCACATGCAGGTTTCGGATGCTCACCCGTACGCCCAGGCCAGCCCACCAAACCCAAGCAGCTGCATTGGCCTCCAATGGCTTTCTGAAGGTTATAAGGCAAAGAGACGGAGTCTTTATGCATCTCTGCCTTTGATATCAACACAGGTTTCTATTTTCCTGGCAGTTGCAATAATTAGAAATTACATACTTGACCGATTTGCCAGGGCTGAATTAGAAAAACGATCTATATTGTTAAGGCAAGGCAGCACAAAATGGGTGCAAGGATCTAAATCACTACATGCAAATGGGACATGGCAAAAAGCACTATTTATCTGTTCCACTTAGCTGCAGTCTCATCGTGCCTAAAGAGGCTCACCAAACACCGTTCAATAAATTGCTTTTAATGGGAAATTATTCAATAGACTGAAGAGATGTTCACAAAGTTGAAGAAAAGCCACCACTGAGATGTAGTAAATTGGAGCAACAACTCGCAGCAGCTCCTGAATTATTTCCTGGCACAAACCCCGGCACTTCCCTGAGTGGTGCCCGGGTCCGTGTTTCTCGGAGCCCTTCGCAGGCCGCCAGTGCCTTTGCTCCCGGCTGGGGATGCGGAGGCGGCGGAGCTGGGAGCTCGTGGCGCAGCGGCCGCAGCCAGCGCCTGCCTGCTCCTGCGTAAGCGGCCGCAAAGACATCAGTCCCGCCCAGGCAGACAGAGCGAGCGAGCAGGGAACATCGGCAGGCAAATACATTCTGCTCAGATGAACTTATACTTAGCTACATCTAGACGGTGAAAATCACAGCTGAAGAAACCATTTATCTCTGAGAACAGAGAGTCGTGGCCTCTCCTCTGGGAAAGCCTGGGCTGGACACGAGGGCCCCCGTGCCCTTCCCCTTGCCGCTGTCCTCGGGCTTTGCACAACGAATGGTGGTTTAACTGCAGGCTGCAGCCCAGATCCGTGGCCTAACTGCACTCTCCTCTGCAGCACACCAGATTGGGACCTGGCTTTGCTCTGTCTGTAATTACAAACAAATCTCCTTTTAACAGATTCTGCTGAATCTGGGCTTTATTCTGGCCCGTTTTAATCATCCCCTTAATCTCCACAAGCACTTTAGAGTTTCTTCTTTGCAGAGGGGAAAGCTGTAAACAGGGAGCCCCGGGAGCTGCGCGTGCGCAGCGCGTGCCCGGAGGCGCCCGGGCTCGGGCCGCCGCGCCGCCACAGGGACAGCGCGCAGCAGAACACCCGCGGCTCCGGTCCGCGGAGCTGCAGCACGCACCGGCACCGCCGCCAGCGGAGCCGCCCTTGGCCCTGACGCCCCACTGGAGCCTGGGGGTCTGCGGCCCAGGGCAGCCAGGAGGGGTGGCGGCGCCTCCGGATCCCTGGCTCTGCCGGCCCTGGAGATGACGGATCAGGGCAAAACTCAGGCGGTCCCACCCTCCAAAGGGAGCGCAAGCTTCCCAGCTTGCTGTTAGAGTCCATGAAGTTAAATGTCAGTTAAGATCCCAAGCTCCACTTTTGGTACAATGGCGAGCTTGTCTTCAATATTCATTTAGCATTAATATTGTAGAACTACATGGATTTGGTAAAATATTTCCCGTGAGGCTGTCAGATTCTCTTTACTTGGAGTTTCTGAAAATAAAATCATATCTGCTTATAAATTTGTGATGTGATGGAACTACAAAACAGGTCAGCTAGAAGGTTTGGAGATCCTGCCTAGCATCTCTTCGAAACGGAACGACGCAGCTCAGCAAACACCTCGTATTTGCTCATGTTGCTTCTTCCTATGATAAACAGAGATGAAAAATACACTACGACATTCAGGCAGTGTAACCACGATGCCCTGGAAAAGTCATCCTAGGAAGTCTTCATTCTTATAACACTTAGAGCTGGTTTGGGTTTTACGGAGAGATTACATACATTTCTCATAAAATAGGATTTGCTGAACATTAAGAAGATGTCAAAGTAGGAAAATGCAGCAGTGCCTGTTATCCTAGGAGCTGCATTTCCTGAAAAGTCTCAACCAGATCCTAAATTTTTACTAGAAATCAATTCTTGTGGGATTAAAAGTAAACATAAATGACAGAATTTGCACAGCAAGTGCCACCTGGGCGCAGATTGCACATGCAAAAAGAGCTTTGCATGCATAAACTTTATCTTCTGTGAGAGAAAACATTACTTCCTGCCCAAACCTCTTGTAGAAAAAAGGCCCAGGCCCAGGTAATTATTGCCAGCAAGACAGAAGCCCACATATTTTTATTTTTAAAAGCCTGTAGGTGAAATTAAAGCTTCTGGATGGCAGGAAGAAATGTGAACTACAGGTGACACTTCCCTTTGCTCTAAAGGTGCAATCAGAATACTGCCCACGCGGATGAGGAGCTCCTGGGCTGTGTTTGCACCACGCGAAGCTCCTCGGACCTGCGCCGCGGTGCCCTGCGTGTTCACGGCGCCGTCGGCTGCGCTCGCTGCCGCACCAAGCGCCGCAGTGCAAAGGGCTCCGCGGTGAGGACGAGGGACGAGGCCAGAACGGGCAGTCCGAGGGATGGAGTGTCCTCTCCACAGCTTCTCCACAGAAAAAGCAGGTTGCTGCAGAGCTGGGGAAACCTTCTCATCTCTTGGCCGTGTGTCGGCGCCTTGCAGGCCCCGAAAGCAGCCTGGCCATTCTGCTCCCTCCTCTCTCGGCCAGGAGAGACACTAGGAGCTGCTGGCAGCAGAACCCCCAAATCCTCGCCCAGAAGTCCTCCCCTGTCCTCCTGTGCATTTTACCAGGCCTTAAACTAGTCTGCTTTTAAAGGGAGGAAGCTTGCTCTAACTCCTCGATTGCTTTTATGTGAAGAACTGAAGCTGAAGTTTCAGCACATAAAGACAAACCCAAATTATTGCCATGGCACACGGCTGAGGAGGACCTGGAGGGCTCTGCTACCTACAGATCTCAACTGCCTTCCAATAAATACTCGAGGCTCCAAAACGCTGGGACTGATCGTTAAGTCCCGGTGACAGATTAGCCCCTGTCTGCAGACGGGCGGGCGAGCGAGTGGCGCCTGGAGGCAGACGGCCCCAAACGCACCCGCTCCTCTTCCCTGCAAACCAGCTCCATGGAAAATGCCTTGCGGGGACACACAGGTGGCCATGGGCACAGGTGGCAGATCCCGGGCCGGCCTGGCAGGCCCTCTGCCGAGCCGCCACGGCCGCACCACACTTATAATATTTAATATGCTCCCAAAGACAGAGCTGCCTAATCACTTCAGATTAACAGAGTCATCAGAGCCATTTAGCAAGCAATTGAGAATGTCTAATTTTAATTAGAGGTTTGATTGCTACTGTTAAACTAAACAAGATTATTCCTTTCTGGAGATATTTTTATTTAATTGAAACTTTAGCTGCAGTGTCCCTGCGCAGCCCTGGCCCTTGTGCCGGCCCCAGTGCCGATATCCATCGGCGGGCTGGGAAAGGCCACGGACCGAGTGCCAGGAGCCCCGGCAGCGCTCGGCCAGCCCACTCCGCACTGGGCGGTTTTTGTTAAAAAGCTTCAGGAAGAAAGACTTTGCTTAAGGCTATATATTTTCTTCCTCTTCATGGCCTGTGGAGCATGGGGCGAGGAACCAAAATATTCCACAGTGTCCAAAAAATATTTGAGTGGCCTCCAAAAGTCCTGAAGCGGGAGAGAGGAGCCCTTTGGAGCGACTGATCCTCTGCAGCAAGAGCAGAGCAGGTGGTGAAGCTGGGCTCGAAGGCCGGGGCAGTAGCTCCAGGCTCCGCGCTGGGCAGCAGAGGTTGCTCCGTGCTGGCCAGCAGCTCCAGGCTCTGCACTGGGCAGCAGGTCCAGCTCTGCGCTGGGCAGCAGGGGTTGCTCCGCGCTGGGCAGTGGCTGCTCCGCGCTGCCGCCGGCCGCCCAGCCGCAGAGCGGGGCCGCGTCCCCGGCCGGCCCTGCAGGAGCACCAAGCTCCTATCGCCCGTGTCCCTCCAGTGCCCCTTCTCCCCACGGCCAGCCGGGCAGTCTGCACTGGCCTGGGCTCCTGCAGGCTTTAGGGTTCTGCAGGCTTCCTAGGTAGGTTATAGAAAAGCAAATGTTTCTCTAGTGCAAATGTGCTGCAAAGATGCTGCAGCACAACCGACTGCAGCGTGGCTCACCCAGCATGTCCCCCCGGGCGCCTGGGCACAAGGAGACACGTGGCTGCCCAGTGCCTTTGTAGCTGTGAAAGGAGCAGCTCCTGCTACCATAGGGGCCAGCGAGAAGGAACCCAGTGGAATGACCACTCCAATCGCCAGCTCTGATGAGGCTCTGGAGGAAAACATGTGCTAAAAGCCTTTAAAAAAACCTTTTAATTAGGACTGAGATCTACTTAACATTGCCTAGGGTGTCATGCTTCATTTTTGCAAAGCTTGGACTTCTACATTCATTGTCTAGCTAATAAAAACTGCACAGTCCATCAGTGGAGATCTCCTTAACTGTGTCAGCAGAAGCCAAATCCGGCTGCCAGTGGGTTGTGGTTCCTGCCAACAGTGCCTCAAGGAGCAGCCCCATGATCATGGGAACAGTGAGGCTGGCACCAGCCCATGGGGCAGGTACCCGGGGAGCTCCAGCCTGCAGGGAGCCCCCGGCCCTGCGGCACTCCCCGCCACGCTGCTCCCCGCGACACTCTGCTCGCTCGCTGGCCGCTTCCCTCTCGCCCAGGCCCCCTTCGTGCGAGGGGCGATACTTTAAGCACTTGTTACCCTGGTGCCCATCCCAAATCCCACGCTGCTGCAGAGGAGGAACTTTTCCTGGGGTTTGTGCTAAAGCAGCATTCACTAATTTATGGTGCTATCATCTAATGCACTGAGCAAGCAAGGTGACATCTTCCTGATTAATTGAAATCATTGAGTTTCTCCTCCCTGCAGAAGGTTGATCTAACGCATTTCCTCGGCGCCGGCTCCCCCTTTGCAGAGGGGCCTGCGAGGCCGTCCGTGCGCGCGGGACTCCTGCTCCTTGCGCCCTGCGTGTCCCTGCCACCGCCTGTGCTGCTACCGTGCGTGGCCCCGCGCTGGCTGCATGAGGTTAAATATAGCCCTCGTATTAGGCTAAAATACATCTACAAGGGCTTGCCTGGGAACCTGGTGCTTCTCCGGAGCGTTTTGCCTCAGGCAGTGCCGGCACGAGGCTGCTGCTGCAGCTGACAGCAGGGCTGTGCAGGGCTCGCAGCGGCTGCTCTGCGCCCACGAGAGCCCCGAGCGGCCGCCCGTGTTCCCGCCCGCCTGGCAGGACCAGCAAGGCTCAGTTTGGATGGGGCTGCTCACTCCCCCTCACGTACTGAATGTTAAAAGGGACAGTTTTGCATTAGAAACAGGAGCCGATTCCAGCCTTGGTGTCACGGAGACACAGCTGACGTCTGGTGCCAGCCGTGTCCCGGGGTCCAGCCACGTGCGGCAGCCGCCACCGCCGCGGCGCTCGCAAGCCGAGGGCCCGCAGCTCCCCCGCGAGCCGGCGCTGCCGCGCGCCCCTGTGCCCTGCCTGCCCCCGGCCTCCATTCAAGCAGTATTTATTTCCTTGCCCGTAAGGCAACAAGCTGCAAAGGAAATGAAAGCTCTGGAGACAGCTTGCTAGAAATACCGTGCTAGGTAATGTTACTTGAGCACCTGAAGCAGTTCCTGCACAGAAAATGAGAGCACGCGCCCCCCGGCACATGGGGGTCACTACGCTCCAGCACTGGTGCCACCCACTGCCCCGCGCTCCGCAAGCGGCCGGCGAAGGGCGCGAACGGGAGCTGTTCTGCGTGCAGAGGCACCCGCAGCACCCGCAAGCGCCCGGAGCGGCTGCTGCCCGTGGCTGGCCCCCAGCCAAGCGAGCTGCTCCTGCGGAGTGAAGCCGTGCGCCCTCCTGCCCGTGCTGTGGGGCTCGGGGCTGTGGGGCTCGGGGCTGCCCTCGGGACCTGCCCCATGGCCAGTCCCGCTGCTTCCAGCACGGTGGGGCAGCTGCAGGAAGCTCTTCCATACACAGAAAGTAGCTCAAGCCTTCACCCTGCATTGCTAAAAGCCAGAAAAATGGCACTGATTCCACAGAGATGTGGTCCAGAACCAGTGCTGGTTCCATCCTTTGCCTCAGACTGCGAGTATTCCAGCCCTCTCTGGGTTCACCAAATGGGACGGGATGGGACAGGATGCATCCTACCTCCCAGAGAGCCCAAGTGCACATTGGGCAACTGATGGAAACCGCGGTGGGCAGCACAGACACTGTGTGATTATTTGTTTGTCAGGGTTTTAGCTGAAGCCGCCTAACAGCTTTCACTAAGATTACGTAACTCATTAGTGTTACCTGGCCTGGGCATCGCAGCACGGATCTGTGCGGGAGTTTTCCCCAGAGGCACTTTCCACTATTAAGGGAAATAAAAAAGCTCCTAGTAAATCTCCCTATCTCTGCTGAGCGAGCCAACTACCATCAGAAAGCCAAGGGAGGAGACTAACTTACAAACGAGCAGACACCCGGGTTTACCAGCACAGCGAGTATGTGGAGGACAGGAAAGGCAATAAACCCTTCCTAAGACATTTAAGACCAGTGGACAAATCGCATTGCACCATGTTCCCCAAAGCTCAGGAACTCAGGCACTGAGACCAGGCTGGGGAGGTGCAGGAAACGCAGGAGGGGAGGGCAGGAGGAGAAGGCAGGAGGGGAAGGCAGAAGGAAAGGGGCAGGAGGAAAGGGGCAGGAGGAAAGGGGCAGGAGGAAGGGGCAGGTAGGCTGGGGCCGTGGCGGAGCTGAGCCCGGCGCGGCGATGCTGCGTGCAGGTGTCGACGCACCTACATTTGCCACTTCTACAGAAGATGGACTTTTTTCTGGTTCACCCCATGCTGAGGCAGTGCTGGTAGCACACAAGCCGTTTCAAACTCCTGCAGGAAAATGCAGACGAGAAATAAAAAAAGATGATTTGCAGCTTGGAAGGAAACCCCAGGCACTACAAGACAGAGCAGGGCTGTGCAGGCGGCCCTGGCTCCTCTGCAGCACCCACACAGTTCTCCGAGCCCGGATGCAAGGGAGCCGGACGCAGCTCCCTGCCCAGGCAGGCACCCGCTCACTGTCTCCAGTTTCACTCCACGTTCACGCCAGGCACCTGGGAAGCACATTCAGAGCCTGCGCTGGATTTCACATGCATGGAAACGTTTGTGTGTCTCTATAGAGGCTGCCACGCAGGGAAACCAAAAAAGGGGGAATCAGGGCCATAAAAAGTGAGCAATGAACAACACTAGAATAAGTTGTCAACTGCTAACAAGTTCAGCAAGTCTCTGCCTTCATTTTTCAGTCAAACATACTGTGAGGTTTGTATCTGGTTGGTGCAACCCAGGAAATGAACACCACCAACTGTCTGCAGGCACGAAAATCTGAATGTGCCCAACAAGCTTTAAACCAGGTGCGTGTTTTGGCTGTCCACTCAATTCAACACCAAGCTCTCACCTCCAGGTGTCACGTCCTTTCTTTAAGGCCACCCTGGTTTGACAAAAGGCTGTGCCCAGCCCTGCTCTCTCCAGGTCAGCGGGCGCTGGGTTGGACAGTGGTGCAAGGATCCCGCCGGAGCAACAGTTGGAAGGGACCTCTGGAGATCATCTAGTCCAACGTCCTGCTCCAGCAGGGACACCTGGAGCACAGGGTCACATCCAGGCAGACTTTGAATCTCTCCAAAGAAGGAGACTCCAAAGCAACTTTAAGTGTGACAGTGAGGTTGTGCACGACCGTTCCAGGGCGGGCGCCACGCGAGGAGCAGCCCTGGCCCTGGCTCCTGCTGGCCTTGGGCCTCGCACCCCAGGGAGCCGCAGCCACCAGCCCGTCCCAGAGCCCCCGACCTGCCCATGCGCAGCCAGCGCAGCGCCCGCAGGCTGCGGAGCAGTTAGACACACAGCTACCAACTTGGAAAAGAGGAAACATGACATTCCCCAGAGGATCTCTTCCTAATGGATTGTCTTTTCAGAGATATATGTAATTAATTTTTAAAGGATTCCTTCCAAAATTTTATTAAGTTGTTTTACATGCTCTTTCTTTTGCCCATAAAACAGAGCTATTTTTGGCCATCAGCACTGTGAGACAGCCAAGAGCATTAATCTAAATCACAACCCTATCTTCCAAACGCAAAACCATCATAAATATTTTCTATTTATTTACACAGAATTATTCACTCTTTGCAGTTCAGAGCTCCGTAAGGCACCGAAACGTGTGTGGCCGACGCACAGGGCAGGGCCCCGGTGCTACGCAGGCAGGAGCCACGTCCCAGCGCGGGCGCGACGGCCCCTCTGCCACTGAGGAGCCCCTGGGAGGTCTCGGCACGACAAATCAATGCCCAGAGCGCGAGGGCAAGTTAGCACTGGATGTGCACGGGAGGAGCATGTCCCTGCTGCTGCCCTCGGGCAGCAAACTGCAGCGCAGCTCCCTCGCGTTCCTGCTCAGCCCAAGGCAGGCAGCGCTCCCGGCGCAGCACACGGGGCTCCCTCCCGCCCGCCTGCCTGACACGATACAGCAAATAATTAAAATGGCAAATAATGATGGCAAATAATTAAGATGATATATGTAAGTAATAGTACCATCTCCTTGGAAGATACTGCCCGGTCTCATTCTGTCAAAAACACAGGTTTCCTGTGTCCTCACAGTGGGTTATGGAATTTAATTTCTCTCGGGAATTGGCATGTTTCAGGAAGTGGCGTGGCTGCCACTTCACCAGTGCAAGGCTCCTTCTTTTGCACAGCTTTTCACTCAAATTCTAACTTACTATTAAAGGACCGAAAGCTCAAGAGGAATTTTTGTGCTTTAAATTCTGCAGCGAGAGGTTCTTACAGAGATGCGTGTGTTTTTGTCAGCAGCTGGGGCAGGCAGGAGGTCTGTGTGCAGCCAGGCCACAAGCTCCTCGTACGGGCGCAGCGGAGCCAGCTCAAGCTGCACCCACGAGCGGGCGCCGCGGGGACAAGAGATAAATCGAAACAAAGCGTTAACAGTGAAATGGGACAAGACTCTGTATGAATGTACTCATTAACGCCTTGGAAAAAGAGGGGTCTGTGAGGATGAAATTGCAGATTTTATACAAAATGTCACAGGTTTGTCACTCAGTGGCAACATGGCCTCCCACAGACATCCATAGATATTTTCATTCCCCCTCTTGGGAAATCAACAGCAGAATTAGAGCGGACCAGAGCAGGCAGAAAGGGGGATTAAGGGCATAAGGACAGTGCATACCAAAAGAGAGCGAAAAGGGGATTTTTTTGAATGCATGATTACACGACAAGATGAAAGCCTAAAAACACTGCACCATCCCTTCTAGAGAAGGACGAGTATTTGCCTCGTTTGGCCTTAGTCATTACAGAAATAGTAGAGGACACACCACAGAAATGGATAGAAGAAAGAAACTTAAAATGGTAAAAAGCATCTTTCTCCCTTTAAACACTGCATATTGCTTAGTGGACCTCACTGATTTTTTTGGAGCTGAGAAATGAGAAAGGTTTTCCAAAAACAGCAAAAGGAAAAAGTAGTAGGGGTACTTGGCAAGTGAATGAAAGTCAGTGCGGCGGGCTCTGAGCGGCAGACTGAGGAGGGACCTTGCAGCAGGAGCTGCCGTGCGGAGCAATCGCCCACGCCGGCTTTGTCTGCCGCTGGTCTAGAGGTGCTGGCTGAGGCTGGTCCCACTCTCCAGCCCTCGCGCTGCAGATCCCCTCGGACCCACAGGCCGTGGAGGCTGCCGGGCTGGAGAGCCCAAGGCGCCGGCTCCGGAGCTGTTGCGTGTGCCCGGCGCGCTCCCCCAGGGCCAGCAGCCCTGTCTGCGCATCGACTTCCCGACACGCCGAGCTCTGCCGCTTATTGATTCCACATAAAGCAAAGCAAATGGAAACCAGCAAAGGACCGGCTGATCTTCCCCACAGCAGAAAACTGGTGTCTCCCAAGGAGCATTGAATGTGATGTTTTCCTTGAGCCTCCCTTCTCTCCTTAGCTTGAGATAAAGAAGAGGCAGGCAATCAAAAAGCAGCAGCAGGAAAGGGGGGATTAGTGCAGCTTCTGGAGAGGATGTTCTGTCAAATGCCCTTCAAGAGAGTGCTGCGTGGCGCCTCATCGCACACCTTCAGGTGCCAGCTGGGCCTGGTGCCTCTGCATTGCACTCTTGTCGACACACACAAGTGCCTGGGCTTTTCTCGTTGCCCCTGTCCTCTCCAGACCAGGCGGTCATCGGCTCGCGCGGCTGCGGGCTCCGGCAGCGCGGCGGCAGCTCGAGCAGCATCCCCAGGCCTCACTGCCGAGCTCCACCTGGCAGCAGACAAAAAGCAGTCAGCAGCAGATGAACTAATACCAGCAAAGCGAACGCCCTGGAAGTGGCCAATGCCCATCCGCAGAATAACTTTTCCTGTTGCTTTAGAGTGGACGGCGCTGCCGAGAGCCTGGGAGGTCTGCGGACCCCGTGGAGACGCAGCCGGGGCCACATCACAGCTCAGGCCCTTCCCAAAAACAGGGCTGAGCCCCTGGCAGAGCAAAAGTCCCGCCTAGATGGGGAGGCTGCCTCTGGGAGGCCCCTGCGTCCTCGCCAGGATGGGATTCTGCTCCCTGCCTTCAAGCGCTGCTGGGGGCCAGGCAAGGAGGCAGCTGCTTGGGCCGCAGCGCCCAGTAGCACGGTGGTAAAACCAGACTCCCTGGGGGGCTCATGGGCCCTGTCCTGAGTTTCTTGTCCTTGTGTTAAGCATCTGCTGGGGCAAGGCGCTGCAGTGCACGTTATTTAAGTTTTAAGTTCTTAAGGACGTCTTCAGTAGTCAGTCTGTCATTGTGTGCCTACATGTGTCTTGTTGGAAACACACATGTAGCTGCTTCCAGGAGAGCTACCTACCTTGTTTGTACAGGGAAAAATCTGTTGATCTGAATTCTGCAAGGACAAATTTGGTGCAGTTTTGACCTTGCTCACAGATGATTTTTCTCTGGAGGTTGTGTTATACAAACCTAGACTTCTGTTCCTGATAGCCAGGAGAGATTCAGCACCTGTACCTGCAAAATGAGCTGCGTGCTGTGGTTCTCCTGCATTAACCATGGAATTGTCACTTACATGTGGCTTCTAGCATGGATCTTGCTGGTGAAGAGCTGTACGTGTGAGTCAGACACACTGGTTTTCTAAGGCCAGTTAAAATGCAGCAAGTGAGCTGCCAGAAAAATAGGCTTTACCTTGCAATGCAGTCAGGATGGATGGAGAAATCAGTGGCTGCAAAATTAGAGGGCCCTGGGATGTCACCTTTACTGTCAGTTCTTTGCTGTAGCCTCAGGCAGGCTGCGGTTTGAATTACACAGTATTTGCTGCTTCGAGCTGCCTGTGGCAGGAGCGCAGGGCCTGGGCACAGCCCTGCACGCCTCAGCCCCTGGCTGCAGAGCTGCAGCCGGGTCCGGCCTCCGGCAGCCGCTGCGGCTTGGAGCGCCGCTGCAGCCCGGATGCGGGGCTGTGCGGGGCGTGCTCGCTGCCGAGGGCTGGGTCTGCAGAGGTGAGCTCTGCGAGAGCAGAAAACAGGGCTGCGGGGCGCCCTCCATCCACACGCCCAGCCTGAGACGCTGCTGCCGAGTGCGATGACACATGAAGAGGCAGCCAAAAGTCCTTGGAGGGACTGAAGCAGTTCTTGGGACCAGCAAGTGGGGCTCAACTCCAGGCCCTCCAAGCACTGCGCACATGGTTCTCCCTGTAAATCCTGCTGCAAACCACTCGTTTCTGCTCCTGCTCTCCCCTCGGTGCTGTCCTCCTTCGCCGCTCCTGCACTGCAGCCCCGCAGCTTGCTCGGGTTTGAACTCCCGGCCTCTTCTGTCCAGCCTCGAGCCTCCACCCAGGACGAAGCAGCCCAGCCGCTGGGCGAGAGCCGGCCTGGCTGCCTGGCCGCAGGCCCCATTCCCAGGACGAGAGCCTGAAACTTCTTCTACTTGTGCGGGAGGCCCAGAGGTGGCTCTGTGGGGACCCAGTGCAGTATTGTGCTGTGCTGTGCTGTGCCGTGCTGTGCCGTGCTGTGCCATGCTGTGCCATGCTGTGCCGTGCTGTACTGTGCCGTGCTGCATTGTGCCATGCTATGCCGTGCTGTGCCGTGCTGTACTGTGCCGTGCTGCATTGTGCTGTGCTGTGCCGTGCAGAGCTGCCCATGCGGGGGCTGAGCTCCGGAGCAGCCTGCAGCGCTGCCCTTCCCACAGGAGCCTCTGCACGGGGCGACTGTCCCAGCTCCCAAGGGCGACCACGGAACTGGCCAGGGCCGCGCGGCAGCTCTCGCCTTTACACCCCAGAAGAGGAAATCCCAGAGCAGAACCAGGGAACCGTATGGAGAGGTGGCACTGCCGGCACAGCCCTACAGGAAAACCTATAGATTAGCAACAGAGTGCAAAGGGTTAGAAGTACAAACTCCCAAGTGCTGGTGCGAAGATGCAGGAGCTGAGTGGAATCTGCATGAGACATGACCTGCACCAGGCATTAATTACCACGCCTCGTTCTTAAATCATCAGCTTTCCCCATTTGCCTTTCAGTGCAAAATCATTGTTATTTTAATGAGAACAGAAAGTACCAGGCACATTTGATGCATAACTTTGCGTCTGCCTTGCAGTGGCAGCAACCCCAGAGCCAGCTGCTGCAGGAGGTGAGTGAATCTGGAGCACGACAGAAACCCTCCAGTACCGACACCTTGAAACACAGCACGGCTTGAAATGACAAACTCGAAACGCACCTGTAAGTAAGGATGGCCCTGCGCTTGCCAGGAGAATTATGTCTCACCCACACACACAAATTGGCTCATTTCCTTCCACCCTTGCCATTAATCTGCCAGGCTCTCCTTTCTCCAGACTAAATTACATTCCTGGAAAGCAGATACCCGGGTGTCACTGCACCACGGAGAGAGCCAGGAGAGGGAGAATGACTGCTCTCTCCTCCCTCGCTAGGAGCTGCGAGGCAGGCGCTTACGTAGAAGGGAGTATTTGCGTGTTGATCCTATCATCAGATTTTCATTAAACGCAGAAGATTTGGTGACGGCTCCTACTCACCATGGCCCTGCTGCCGGAGGCTGCCTCTTCGTCTCCCGCTTTGGAAGCCAGCTCTTCCATGTGGTTATTTTCCTGGAAGCTCTGCAATTCCTCCATGCTACTGCCTGGCACTTCCTGAGCTCTCCGAGTAACAAGGGCTGGGGTTTCAGCAGCAGCCAGGTGCTGGGCTATGCTGTTATTTGCACTTTCCCCCTTTTGCAATACCAAGATGGATGAAGAAAACTTGGGGATCAGAACTTGCAGGCAGTCGCAGTGATGCACAGGGAGCACATTATCCCCACAGCCATATTCCAGACATGGCCAAAGCTTTACGGCATGTGGAAACAGGATTGGTTTCATCTGCAGGAGGGTAAACACCAACATTCAAATAATTCCTCTCAATTGAAAGTATCAGTAATAGGTGTGTGCTCAGCCCCTCATTAATGTTAGATTTCCATGGGTTTTGTTCTGTTCTGCAAACGTAAGTGTCCTAAAGCCTGGCTGGGCTGCAGGGCTCCGGGGAGGCCCCGCGAGCAGCACGTGCAGGTTTACACGCAGCTCCCGCCACCCTCTCCCCTCGGCTCCGCCGCAGCCCGGCCTCCCCGCCAGCCCCACTCGAATCCGCTGGGAACTCCTGGGGTCCGGAACAGGTTTGTTGGTGAGGGATGAAGCCCTCGGCCCCGCAGTTCCACGCTGCCGTGCATCCCGGTGGGGCAGGGAAAGCTGCGGGAGGCGCAGCCAGGACCAGAGCGCTACCAGTCCCTCCCGGGGACCACGCGTGTCCCTGCGGTTCCCCTTGTCGCAGCCCAAGCTGATAGTGCCAGTGACATCATGGGTAAATATAAATGTGCAACTCGCACATAATTCTGAAACTCTGAATCGTCATTTGGAAGCACTTGCTGAATAGAGCACAGAGAATGGGCTGCCAACGCAGGAAGCGGCTAGAGCCGTATTTCCACATCGAGCTCGGCTCGGCCTTACACTGAACTAAAAATGCTCATGAAGATTACACTGATGCCTGAGAATTTCATGCAAAATTTAAGAAGTTAATTAAATGCCTTGGAAATATAGTCAGAGCAATTCCAGACATTATTTGTCTGGAATTTCCAGCTGCAACCATCTCCATCGTGCCCAGCACTGTAAACGTCCACTGAATAAAGTTCAGACATGAAAGAGAAAGACGAGGCGCACACAAGAAGACCCTAGGACACCCATAGGGGATAAAGGCACCCAAAGCTGGAGCGACTCCACAGCGCTCCCTTCTCCCCCCGCCTTGCGAGCTGCACCACCAACACCAGAGATTCTGCTCCACTTGAATGCTTCAATTCTTCACCCAAATAGCTCTCCTCGCTTCTGCTGGGTTTTGTTGAATAAAGCTGGTACGAAAAAGAAAAACAAACAAAAGCCACTAAGTGCCTCCTTCTCCACTGTAACCGCCTGAAGCCGACTCCACCGGCAGCAGCAGGGAGACGAGAGCCAGCGCCCGCAATTTCCATTCCGGAACCTGCCATTACATAACATGCACAATAGGCATTTGATTTTATTTTTAATAGGTCTTTTCTTGAGGTAGCATTTGACTTTTGTTCCCATAGAGAAGGCAGATACAGCACAGTGAGAGTCACGCTTAGGGAGAGGCGCTGCAGAACACTGGCCATGCTGCTGGGCTGGAGCACGCGGGTCGGTGGGGAGCGAGACGGGCGCCGGGGGGTGCAGAGAGGCGGCCTGGGGACCGCGGAGGCGACTGGCCCCAGCCCCAGCCTGCGACACGGCCCCTGCAGGGAGCAGGGCCCCTGCGGGCAGCGGGGCGCTCATCCCCCAGACCTCAGCGGGCACAGGAGGCAGCCGGGCACAGGCTTAACCAGGGCTGGCTCCCACAGCAGCCCAGGGCTGCACGGCTTCTGAAGAGCAAAGGAGTTGAGCTCTGCGGAGCCCTGATGTCTCCTCTGCTGGGCTCTTCTCCGAGGGGCTCAGGTCTCCTGCTGCCTCTCCAACTTCTCTCATATTGTATTAGATGTAGCCACATCCAAACTTTGCTGTCCTCAGTGACCAGCTAGCAGCAGACATGGTCACGTGGGTACGAGCCATAGGCGAGAGCCACCCTCTGTAAATAACGCTGAAAACTGCACAGTTCTTGTGTGCAACTCGTGCAGAAGAAGCATCCAGAGGAAGATCATGACAGCTTTCATGTGCCTTGATATTTTTGTGGTTCTTTCCAGGTGCTTCAGTTATTTATCACTGCTGGGAGCTGTAATTCTTATCTCCTCCCTGAGACGTGCCAAGTACAAAGCTCTAACAGACTCTTCCTTAAGCACGTCCTGGAGGCCCAGCTCTGCAGGACACTGGTGTGAGCCCGGCCCAGCAGAGCTCGAGGCCCTGCGGCACCAAGGGCAGTGGTGCCGGCAGCGCAGCTCGCACCCCAAGGTGCCCCAAGGCAACGCAGGAGTTCACCTGGCGGCAGCGCGATGGCCCGAGCCCCAAGCCCAGCGCGAGGCCGAGGGGTGTAAAGCAGTGTGAGCAGCCTCCGCTCGGTGCTTCAGCTCCCTTCTCCACACAGAGGATTCACCTGGGCTCAGTTTTATGAGAGTTTTCGGCATTTCCCGGGTGTAACGGCCCTGCTCTGTACGGTGAGCAGTGGTCAAAGGGAGGAGGAGAGGATTCCTGACTTGGGCTGATCCTGCACAACTGACCTCCCTCCCTTTCCTCCCCAGCGATGAAGGGAAAACAGAAGGTCATGTCCATCTTCCAAGGACGTTGGGAGGAATTAATTATGCATCAAAAACATTTTGAAGCCAAAATGTGCTGTATAAAAGCAGGCATCTTACATTTGTGCATCCATGCATTTGCTAAACAAACAGCAATTTTCCTATCTCATACATTACACATTGATGTAACTGTGCTTTTTAGTTTCCTGCGTACAAACTCGGCCCCAGGAGCGCCACAGGAGACAAGAGCCCGTGTTCAGGTGAGCGGTGCCAGCCAGCGAAAGGCCCGTGCGGAGCCGGTGTGTGAGGGACAGCCCGGGTGGGCCAGCGTTGGCAGGAAGCTCCTCCGTCACACAGGGCCGAGTCTCCAGTGTTATAAAGGACTTTCAATAAAACATTGTGGGCTAAAGCAAGCGAAAACACAACATTACCTTTGGTTTCCTCTCCAGCTTGTTTCAGCTGTATTGGGTAATCTGAAATCAGATCAATCGGAATAGAAGATGAAAGGGCTTTGCCACACTGCCTAGTGCTTCAGCCTGGAAGGGAGCATCTAGCTTGAGGAAATAGAGGAAAATGCAGCATTATTTATGACGCATCCTCACTGCTATTTCAGTGATTAAATAATTAGAAAAAGATATTAAAAATACTTTAAATGAACTGAATTTTTGAAAACTTGCCCCTCCCCTATGTTAGCTGTGAGGATTTTTAAATTAGGCACTTTTCAAACACCTAGTAAAATGAAATAGGAGAGTGCAGGAAGCATATACGTTTGCAATAGCACGAGAAAGAGAGCCCAAGCAGAACGGTGCAGGCTGCGCCAGCACAGCCGGAGCCCACCCCGAGCTCCCGCTTTACGCAACTTGTGCAAGGAAAGTTTGTGGGAAACGCAGAGATGGCGTCAAGAAAGGGAGGCTTTCAAGCAAGCCATGGTCTGGGAAAAGCGAGAAGCAATTGAAGCAAAGTCCTCTTTGTGGTTCCTGACTCACTACACATTTCTGTTGCTCTGCCGTTCTGCACTAGCAGAGCCTTGATTAAAATGCAGCTACCAGAAAGACAGCGCCTGGGGTCTTAGGCGGAGTTGTTGGCTTGCAAAGCGTTTCCCCAGCCTCTGCCCATGCGGAGCGCATCGCGCACGCGGAGGAATGTTGCTGCCGCAGACAACAGCAAAGGGGTCACCTGTTCAAGGTTAGCACAGCAATAACTTTAAAAACAACCCCCTTGTGGAAACCTCACCCTATACATGACTGAAAGGCACAGGGAAAATTCATCTCATAAGACTTACTACCTTCTTCTTGCTCTTTTCCTTGCTGTTCTAGCATTACATTTTATCTAGGAGCAGTGTCTGCTGACATATACTCTCTGACATGGAGATCTATTCACTTGCAAGTGTCCACGGAGTCAAACAGGTAAATCACTGTGGGGTTGCCCTGGAACATCCGAAATTATTTGCAAATGACCTATTTCCTCCTACTTAGAGAAGGCTTACTAGAGAAACCACTTGGAATGGCGAAAATAAGGTAGTAAAGGGAAATTGTGGGGGATGAATACAGTGAAGCAGCACTGAAAACAGAGATGTCAGACGGGTTAAAGCTAAAGGAGGGCGAAGAAATGGTTCATAATTCAGACCCTCATGCTCTGATGAGATACTTTGCAGTATGTCAGAACACTTTGCCTAAAATAGATGCTACTTTCAATTTGGGAAACGGACTGGAGCTTTTTTAAGTATTTATGTTACAGGTCGCTCTTGCTCTAAGACAACTCGAGACGTGCCCCGGAAACTCCCCAAAGGCTGCGAGGGCCCGTCCTTCTCCCGCGCGCAGCGCGGGGCTGCGGCCGGGCGGGCCCAGCCTCAGCCCTCCTCAGCCACCTCCAACCCCCCTGCCTCTATCCTCCCTCTCCGGCTGATCTTACGTGAAGCTCCAACCCCCAAATGCTGTATGACAGTTGTAGCATGACATCCATTTAACAAAGACATCAGGAGTCTTTGATGTGACTTTTTAAAGGAAAGCCTTTCTGCTCCGTGATTGATGGGGTGAAGGCAGCAGCCCAACCACGAACACACTGCTCTGGATCACACAAGGAGAAGACACCTCCCAGCCCCAGGAGCCTCTTTTAAAAAGTCACCCCCCCGGGGCCAGGTGGTACTGGCTGCATGAGAGTGCCAGGGAAAAAACACCCAGTCTTTTTCTAATATTCCTTTTTAAAGTGGGCCACTCAGGAATAAAATACCGATGAGTGAGAGCATTTGACAAGCCTGTCCTTTCAGGGCCCGCAGACCTGAGAGCCCAATTCGCGAGGCGGCCGGGCTGGCGGCTGAGCCCGGCTCAGCTTGCCGCAGCCGCCGTTGTGGGGCGCCACGGGGCCTGCCTGGCACGGCCAGGGGACGGCACCGCTGCCGTTAGTGTCACGGGAGCGAGCGGGGCTTCACTTGGAGACCCTCACACCCTTGCTGTGCCCTGCGCCCAGCTCCTCCCCGACACGCTGCCCACGAGTCCAACACGGCCACAACGTGACTCAAGGCATCCAGCGCAGCTGAGCATCGGCTCGGTCACATCAAAAAGGCCTTTGCAAGATGTTTGCCCCACATACCTTCACTTGCCATTCTCCTCCCCTACCCTCTCACGGCCTGTGTCCTGCCTGGCCGTGCCCACCCCTGCAGCAAAGGGCCGGGCAGTGGCACCACGGCGAGGGGCAGCGGTACCACGACTGGTCACAAACCACAGAAAAGCTAATCAAACAGCTACACACATGCAGTCCTATGAGCATGCCACGTAGGTAACACCAAAATAAGCTTCCTTCACTACGTCCTCCTCTTTACATTATTGTATGTGCATGTATTTTTATTTTGGGTCCTACCGCTCTGTGTTTCTATGCTGTGCTTCAGTAGGTAGAAAGTGCTGAGTTGCTTTGGCAGAGGGACTTAGGCACTTCTCTGAGCAGCAGGTCCTTTTGAAGTGAATGCCTCTTGTCCATCTGCCTTTAAACACGCCGTGCCAGCTTCTGAAGTCTGTAAAGATGGCAGCAACTTTCTGCACAGTGTAATGATTCATCGAGCAAACAACCTGGCAGCGGAGCTATTCCTCATAACAAACCTGGCATTTGAAAAGTAGATTTGCTGTTTCTCATGCAGCACCTTTCGGTGCTTTAGCAGTCCACATTCGCTTTAAAAATACGAATTTGAAATACCAGCTATCCCCCAAATCTGAGCCCGCTGGCAGTGACAAAGCTGGTGATCGAACCGCCCGCTCCTGGCCCAAACAGCCACATTCCCAGCAGCGCCACGGAGGCAAGGCCCTTCCCCAGGATCCTGCCCACCAGGGCATTCAGAGGTAGAAGATGCTTAAGAAACTATTTACAGTTTGTGAAGAGGGCTCTACTGTGCCAGGGCAGTTCCCCACGAGAACAACAGGGCTGGGCACTGCCACGTGCACGATATGGACTTTAATCATCATTAAAATGTCAGCTCAGTTTTCCCCAGGCAGTGATTTCTGCAGGACAACATCTAGGCATTGTAGTGCTAGGAACACAACATGCGCCAACGTTGACGGCCACCATCCAACACCACAACAGGCTGGGCTCAGAGTTTCAGAAATTTCGAAATTCCTGGCAAGGAACAATTTATCCCAATGCATTTTCAGGCTGAGGGCGGAGGGCAGAAAGGGGCAGCAAAGTAACTTGTCCCCAGGCAAAACGGAGCAGGCCAAGCTGCAGGTGGCACTTGCAGTCCTGTGCCCTAACTACTGCCGCACTCCGCTGCTTCTACAGCACTCTTAGTGCAAACTAACTATTTTCAATAGTTTTTTTACCAAATAAAACCTTTTAGACCTCATTCAGATATCATTTTTGCAGTTAGGCGACACTCTTGCACAGTATTTTTATGCATGACTCCATCTGTGAATCGCCAAAGCAATTCTAAAAGAAGAATGCCATATCTCTGTGAGGGCATAACAACAGCTTGTTAACATGAATACAGACCAATCAGAAATACGTCTAAATGAGACTATGTAGGTACCTACTCTTTAAAGAATAAAATCAGAAAAGGGAATTTAGGAGATAATTTTCAGCTAATTGCACTTGCTTCATCCTTGCACACAAGCATGAAAAGGAAATAAATAAAGAGGAAAAAATTAAAACAGCTTTTCAATATTCGCTAATTCAGCTAAATTGTGCTGCCTTTCCATGATCAGCCGTGCAGCATTTACTGGCAGGCTCGTCCACCAAAGCAGCGCTCACTGCGTGGTTCCCACGGACGAGGATTGTCTTTGTTTTCCAAGGATTCAAATGGGAATCACGTTCAGAAGGTTATTTGTGGGCTGCAGTTGGTGCCTTCCCTGTGCCCGTGGCCAGCAGCGGGATGTCTGCACGGCGAGCGCTGCGAGGGCCCCGCTCGCAGCCGGGCAGCCCCACGGCGCGGGGCCAGCACCCTCCTCACAGCACCAGCTGTAGGGCGAGGCTTCTCCTCATGGTTCACTTCAGGCTGCTCCTCGCTCGAGCCCTTGTGCTACCACAAGCACATGGAGCCTGGAAAAGCTTTTTCTCTTTATGTTTGGGATAAAGGCGAAGACAGTGCTTCTGGCAGGATACATCCATCCATTCAGTTTGTTTCCAGGCTCAACATGCATTCATTCACTTCAGAGTGCCTATCGTTTACACATTTGCCCCAAAATACACGTAGAGCAATTCTTGGCAGCAGTTCTGTTCCATGCAATGCACACAGCGACACTTTCCCTGCTGCCCAGACCCCCCAGACCACGAGCACCAGCTGCCCCAGGGCCATGAAGGTGCGGGGGTCCCTCCGTTCTGTCTTGCTCAGAAGCAAGCACTGCGCAGCTGAGCAGTTTGGCTAACTGCAAGACAGCTTTCACAGAGGGATGTGTCATGTATTACACGGAGAACTGCAGAAATCTCCATTGCAGATGGACGGAGTTGTTGCAGCTGAAAGCCCAGGGCTTAGCCAGACAAGAACCACGCAGTGACTCGCAAAGCACATTAGCAGAAAGGGAGAAGCACTGATGGAGCAGTCTGAGCTTCACTACTCTCTGAGAACTGAAAATTTCATTATTGTCTGAGAAGGCTTATATAAAAGTGGAAAACATTGTGTTTCTGTGAATGAGATGATTTGAAAAGCAGGAGCAAGCAGAGGCATGAAGCAAATCCACTGTGGGAAGGGAGGCTCACTTCCCTGGAAAGGAAGAGCTTTTCTCACTGAATGCAGAGGCTCTGTGGTGGTGCCGTCGGCACAATGGATTGTTTTGTTAACCAGCACTGAGGATCCGACTGGAAAGAGGAAAGTAGACCAATTAGAGGCTGGTGAGGCTGGTGTTAATTGGGACAAGAAAGAGGGAGGAAAGCATTTAGAGGTCGGTGAGAGCCCTAGCCCCTTGCCCTGGCCGGGCAGGGTGCCCCCCGGCAGCTCCCCAGCAGGGCCAGAGCACGTGCATTAGGGCTGCAGGCCCCGGCTCGAACGAGCTTGGAGAACTTGCAGCCACTATGATGCCTCTCAAGATACAGCCCAGTTACCATCTTAATCGTGCCCCTTTTCACATTCGAAAAACCCTTTCAGTATGAGCAAAGGAAACCAGAAAGCACCAGTTTTCCAGAATGTTTCCTGCCTAGCGCCACGCTGGCTGTTCCCGCGCTCGCCTTGGCACAGCCGGGCAGGTTGCCCGCAGCTCGCGCTGGCAAACAGCACGTGCGGCGCAAGCAGGCTGCGACACTTGCAGAAGAGTGTTGCAACCCAAATGAAATCCAGGTTAATGCTACTGCCCACGCGAGTGCCCGCGGGGCGGGCACTGCAGCGGGGCGGCTTGGCCAGGCGGCGGTGGGGACCCGGGCTGCAGGTCGGGGACAAAGCGCTGCCCCGGGCAGAGGTGTGTCCACACGGGCAATGTGTCACAGTGCGTTCTGAAAAACCCAAACTCACTATTTCTCAAGCAAAGCAATGTATCCAAGGAGGCACTATTCTTATTTCATCAAAGATAAATACAGCTAATTACAGCACTTCCATTTATTATGCATACTTCAGGTCCCAAGCATCCCTACACACGAGCAGACTTAATGTGTAGAACAACATTGCTGCTACTATGTAAAACTATATTTATAATCTGATAGTCTCTGCCCTGCGATAGCTTTAAATTAAAAGGTTGGCATGGCAACAGATGTTCCCACACTGCTGTGTCTGCCTCGTGCTGCCATTTTGTTCAGGATCCCTGGTGGCTTTAGGATTAACCGCCTACAGTATTTCATTTCGAATAACGAAGCTGGTTTTGGCTGAAGCCTCAAACACGCAGCTGAAGCCTAGCATGAATGGTGCACTTTCTGTTGCCTGGATGCTCTGTAATTTTAAAATGAGTCTTTCTGAATTCAGGCTATTCTTGGTATTCCAGATTTCTGCTTGATGCACTTCCAAACAGCAGCAGCAGAGATGTGCTGGGGAGTGGACCTTGGTGACTAAATTCCTCAGCCAGCAGCACCTTTCTTGGTTCTGGTTCTGCTTTGTCAAAACACTCAGCGCGACCTTCGCAAGCGTCTCTGCTGTTCACACACACACTGGAATGGGCCCAATGCCGGAGTAAGGGGCTCGCCCTGTGCTGCGCCAGCACACGACGGCTCTACTTCAGCCCACCTACCACCCTCCCTGGCTTCCTGTGCAGGGCTGGATTTTGCCATGTCTGAATAACAGCACCACAGATTGTTTGCAAGCAGCTTGTTGTGATGACACTGAGATGCAAAATACAGCAGTTTCCATAGACTTCTCCAGATATACTTCTATTCCTGCCTAGAGCAGAGCCAAAATCCAAATTCTACTGCAAATTCAAAGTCAAGGATTCCTGTCAGCAATGGGAGAGGGAGAGACCACTTTATACCCTAAGGTACTCCAAAATCATAAATCCTAACCATACCCCAAGTAGTCCAGCCACCATAAGGCACTACTGTCTCCCTGCTGCCTGGTGTTTCGCTGCCCTTTGCAGAAGCACCGTATCCAAAGGGCAGAAGAGCCCCCCACGTGTCAGAGCTGAGCAAGCTAAGGTGCCAGCCCCAAGCTGCCAGCGGTCACATTTCCTACCCGCTCGGCCCCTCTAGCGAGGAATTCCAGGGGGGTGTCTCTGTCTTCAGGTTTCTAACAGGACACCCTATCTTGGATTCCCATTTCAATTCTGCGCTTTTTTTGCTTAAACATTATCTGTTAGGCTAATTACTTTTTTAACATAGGGTGACCAAGATTTTGCCCAGTATCTACTTTTTAGAGGATTTTGTTTCTGCCAGCTACATGCATGTTATACTGAAATTCATACAGTGTAATTATTCTAAATCCACCTAGTGCACCAGCTGGGTGAGAAGCCTTTCCAAAACCACCTCAGGTTATTCTGCATATACTATGAGCCCAGTTCATTCCATATTTCCAAAGCAGAAGCAGCCACTATACTTAATGAGACATTTTTCAAAGGAAAAATATCTTTTCTGAAGAGACAGATCATATTTTCTAGGTTATGAGGGCTCCCGCATACGAACTGCAGCAGTTTGAGCATCTCTTGATCTCGGGTTCCCTTTTACCGAATGCTGCTTGTCCTGAAGAGTCCAGGACACCTCTGTTCATCTGATGGGCACAAACACACGTGAAGCTCATCTGACTCTCGAGGACAACTGGCTATCTGGCAGGTACAGATGGATTAAGCATTTCTTAACAATTGCTATCTAACTGGCCTTTCAATAAGCCAGATGGCATTTTTAAAGTCAAGGCTGGTTGCCAGTTTGATGGAAGACTGGAGAGAGCTCCATTCCCCTGGGGCACAAAAGAAACATGAAATGAAACGTATCTGAGCACTAACAGGAGCCTGCTCGGGCTCGAGCCGAACGTCCTAATGCTTCCTAAGTGCTCAGAGCAAGGCAGATTCACTGCCGACGGAACACGGAGGCCACAAGGAAACGAGATTTCCGAAAGCAGAGGAGATAGGGACAGACAGTAACATGGCAGCAGGAGAACGTCCTATTAAATACAGGGAGGGAAAACCAAGACATTTTATATTTTTATATCCCTTTTGTTTTTTTGGTTAAAGGGAGCTTATTTTATGGTTTGCCTGATTCCCAACGCCTTTTCCAGCAAGGTGCAGCTCTTTGCTGGCCGTCTTCCCAACGCCTGGCAGCTCCACGTTCACTCCGCCAGGTTTCATAGGAAGTTCCTGAGCACTACCTTCAATAACTCAGCAGAAAGCAAGATTATTGCAAAGGCAAAATCAGGGATGTTCAAACAAGTGTAATATTAGTCAGGAAAAATATTACTCAAAGCAAAGTTACCAGCTTTACATTTGGGGAGTCATTTTTAACAGTCTTGTTGTACATGTCAATCAGAAACACCAGCGTAATATGAAACAAAAGGAAAAGTTATTAAAGCCACCAAGTTTTTCAAAACAGTCTTTTGCCAAATGTTCTGAAGTTATCAGAAGCTATTACCAAGCCACAATAAAGTAATGAGATCTATTAATAACCTCCCTAGGTTTTCCAAAAGGAAGATCAATTCTTCTTCCCTGCAGCAAAGCCCTTTATATGCAAAATGTCCTTTTCCTCACAAAATATTCCAAATTTCTATACATGCTCTTTCCACCAACAGCATAAGGCACTATGATAATCTTTTTCTCTCTGTTCCTAATCTCTGTATTTCCAGCATCCTTCTGCTCTGACCTCTTCACCTATCTCTGTCTTTAGACTAGCTTTAACTACTCAAACTCCATGCACCTAAACAGTACAGATGTTTTTTGGTTTTTTTAAGCACATTCATATGTCTTCTCCTCTTTGAGGATCTGTTTTGCACATTCTGACCCTGTTGCTCTCCTGAGCGGTTTCACAGCGGCAGCTCTGTGCACGGAATGCTAACAGTTATTGAAGGCAATGTGCACGGCGGGGCGGATGAGGGGAGTGTGTGACAGGCTCCGCAATGGCCCCAGCACCCGCGCTCCCCTTTCCAGCGCGTGTGCAGTTACTGAGAACGGGACGGGCGCCAGGCAAGAGCTTCCGCTGGAAAATTTCCTGAAAGAGCAGCAGAACTCAGGGCATGCAGAGGGTCTGTCTGCAGCGATGCCGAGGGGAGATGCAGCTAAGCTGTTTACCCCCTTCTGCTATGGGCGATACAGACTTTGCCTCGTGCTTTGCCTTGGTACCAAACTGGTTGTTTTTCTACCTTTTTTTTCCTCATTATGTACAAATAGCTGAGGGGAGAATGTAGAGCGGAAGGGGCCAAGCTCTTCTCAGTGGTGGCCAGAGACAGGACCAGGGCAGTGGGTCCGAGCTGAACCGCAGGCAGCTCCATGTCCATGTGAGGAGGAACTTCTTCCCTGGGAGGGTGCCCAGCCCTGGCCCAGGCTGCCCAGGGAGGCTGCGGAGGCTCCTGCTCTGCAGATCTCCCAGCCCGCCGGGATGGGACCGGCTGCCCCGAGCTCTGGGTGTCCCTGCTGGAGCAGGGGTTTGGAATGGATGATCCCTAGAGGTGCCTGCCAACCTCAGCCATTCTCTGATAGGTTTTGAAACAAGGCAGTGGAGGAAAACAACAGGAAAACTAATAAGTGCATGTAGACAGCTGAGTCACACATGGCAATATACAGGCAAGGCTGAACTGAAAAAAAAAAGCAAAAAGAAAAAAAACAGAAATACCCTTCAGAACTAAACCAACAGGTTGAGATCCTTTTTCTGAACAAAACAATGAAGACTGAGGAGCTATTTATTGTCATTAGTGATTACTGTAAAAACACACAGGCTAATTAGGATGATCTTGTGTTTTTTGACTACCTGTCATGGAAGAGGCTTTGCCTGAAATCTTGTGCACAAAGCATGATATCTGAGTAAACAAGTAAGCAGAGGCACGAGCTGCTTCTCATCCACAGCAAATCCACTGCTGGTGGGGGAAGCTGCCTGGGCGGCTTCTCGACCAACAGTGAGAGAGGAGAATTTAAGACTTAATTTAATCCAAGGATAATATGCCTGCTGATCAGCATAACAGGAAGCTGCTCTGAAGTTAAAACAAGTAGCTATGAGACATGCTGAGGCTTTTTACACAAAAACTAGATTGCTGAATTTCAAATTACTTATTTTCAAAGGGAAGTTTTTAGTGGTAGGACTGTATCAGTTGTGAAATGTTCCCTCTATTTCTAGAAGTTGTAGAAAAGCCAGGCCAGGAACAGAGCTTGAATGAAATGCCTTGAAATGTGTCAACAAAACTAAGAAACAGAAGAGCAATGATTACATGGTTAATTAGGAATAAAAAGAACCTCATTTAAAAATATTACGGTCTTGTAAAGAATGGAGCTAGGGAAGATATATACTATGCAGGAGAAAAAAATGGATTGTAGAGACTATTTTACGTATAGAATGGAAATATTCAAGTTCATTTTCCAGGGATATTTCTATCCCTATTCATGACTTACATATCTTCAAAGAACCATACGAGTATAAATTTAACTTCACACTTCATTCTTAACTTTAGCTAGGTTTAAAACACTGTGTGGGACATAGCTGTTCCATGGAGTTAACCTCGTTCTGTAATGAGGTTCCTATAATTAACCACTGTATTGGAATTACTGATGCTGAAGCCCAAAGCAAGTCCAAGACGCCGCACGACTGCCTAACCCCTCCAGGCAGAGACACTGTTGATGTTCTCCCTGTCGCCTGGCTGGAGAACATGGAAGTGAAGTGGCCTGGAGGATAGAACTGAGAATTCACCTCCTGAATTCAAATTTACTCCTTAGTACCAAGCCAACTCCATCCACCTGGTGTTTGTTTCTGTCTGGAGAAAAAGGACAAGGACTGGAAGGCCAGATGTCAGCGGAGCACAGGGTTTGTGCGGGTCCCCATGCAGAGCAGGCTGCGGGACCGGGGGCGCAGGCGGGACAGGGCTCCCGGCAGAGGTGGCTGCGGAGCCGGGCACAGCCGCACTGGTGCCGGGGACGTGGGCAGGAGGATCCTCCTGGCAGGGACGCGCTGCAGTGCCGGGGAGCTGGCACTCCACACACTGGAGTGCAGATCTCAAACACCAGAGCAGGGGCCGCAGTCTCCGAGCACGCGGCGGGCTCGTTCCTCCCCAGGCCTTGCTCTCGCTGCTGCGGCAGCAGCCTCCGGGCGCGTGGGCCCCGTGTCGCCGAGCTCCGTGGGTGCCGCGCACGGAGCCGCGGCCGGGCCCTTGCCAGGGACGCGCGGGCGGCAGCGGCTCCAGCCGCCGTGCCGCCCCGCACGGAGCACTGGCTGCGGGGCCCAGCGGGCGGCAACGGCAGGCGCCCCTGCTCGGGCACGTGGGATTCAGGGATCGCTCTCGGCCTCTGCATTGCCGCCGTCTGCCCCCTGCCACTGTGCCATTGCAGAAGGACCTTTAGGCGACAAGCCCAGCCCAGCACAAAGGCTGGACTTCAATGAGCACTTGAAAACTCAAGGGTGGCTTTCATTCCAAACTAGCCATTTTCTGTGCAGCCGAGGATGCAAAACCATGAGCTGAAATCTTCCACCTACGCATATCTAGTTCTATAGGTATCACCATCAATAGGTTGCATGCATCAAGCAAGAAATGTGCTGAGCTCCAAACCTGTAGCCTTCACCTTTACCAACGGTGAGGCCGGAGGGCATCAGCGGGGCTGCGGGCGAGGGCTGCACAGGTCCCTCCAGGGCCCGTTCAGAGCGAGGTGCTCTCAGGGCAGAGACAAACACCCACCGGGGCTCCAGCTCTTCTTGTGGTCATGCTGCAAGAAAGCGCTGCAGTCCTGCGGGCTGCTTCAGGAAACCACGCACCTGCAGGGGCAGCTATAACATCCACTTGGCTATGCTTTATTATGATACAAATCAATCTTGTACTATATAAAGTACTATATAAACATAGTACTCTTACTTAATCCATGGCCATGTTCCCAAAATGTTCATTTCTCCATGATAGTTAAGCTTAAATAGCTACAAAATCCAGCTCTTGCAGCTTAAACTGCAAGTTCAAACTTAAGACATACAACCCTTTTTACTAGGTCCAATCCAGGGAAAAATCCATTAATTTTTTCATGTAAGAAGGTGAAGATTTAAGGCTTTCCTCTGCAGTAAAACAAAACAGCATCGGATTTTCTGTGAATGCAAAGCACTGTGTCTACATGATAAAGTCTCAGACCCTTTTTGATTTTGGGGTCCATCCCTCATCATGGATACCCCATACAGATGTGCCAGAGAGAAGCACCATTGAAACATTGAGCTGACTAGTTTGTTCCTCACCTTTGTTCCGTTTGGTCTGGGCTTCCCTTTCCCCCTGCTCCGCCACTCTCCAGCTTTGGCAGGGATTGAGGGCTTTTCCCCCTTTTCAGTCCTACAACACCCGCAACACAATCACCAGCAAAGTCCTCCTGTGGGTCCCTGGGAATCCTGCAATTTGCCCTTCTTTTTGCAAGGTGGAGTGGGACAATGTTCTGGCTAGAGGACAATACTGGTTGAGGCTGTGACTAACTCAGTGCATGTGTGATTCCCCTTTCTCTAAGAGCTGGGGACAGTCACAGATAACTCCCTATCATTCCCCTTATCCCTCCCGCCCCAGAGATAAGGGTACCCTGGGGATAATATGCTTTGGCTTAAGTATGTTATCAGCTGAGATTTTTTTAATTACATCCTTCTACCTATTATACTGTAGCACACGTAACAAAGCACTCACAAGGACATGAAGGAGTGTTGGGTATGGAAACAGTAAGGGGTTCCTTCCTCAGTGGGAGAGCTGGGCTGGGCCCGGTGGCCGCGGTGGCACCGGGAGGCGGTGGCTGCTCCTGCTGACACAGGCTGGGGCCACCCTGCCCAGCAATGGGGAAGGAAAAGCAAAACACCAACAAAGACCTAAAGCAGTTGCCTGCGAATCTTGAACACGCTGCAAAGTATTTTTCCTTTAATTAGATTTTCTACAGCTCAGAAGACACTAGGGGACCATTAAAATCTCTGCAGCAACGTAAGAGAACAAAGCTTGCAGTTCCATGGTTACAATGGCTGAATTATTTAAACAGAGTGCCTAACAAACAGCGATTTACCTACGCACAATTTACAAAGCCGTTGCTGTGATCGGTTTGATAAATGACCTGGTAAGTCAGGATGGATATTGGTATTCTCAAATTGCCCAAATTTCAGATTCTCCAAAGCTCCACAGAAATCCCACAGTATTAGAGCAACCGAACAATGGCTTTACGTCAAGGAAATATTTAAAGGACACTTCGAATATGTGCTACAGATGTCTGAAATGTATTCAGAGAGAAGCAAAGTACTCGATCTGCAGGTGGTAGAACAGCAGAGGCACCAAAACCTGAGAAAGACGGCACTCGACTGACACCAGGTTCCTATCTGACACCTCAAGAGAGCCTCATTTTAGGAAAACCTGAACATTTCCTCCAGCAAGCAGCTCTTTGGAAGGCTTGGACCTCCAGGTCTGTGGAGAGGTGAGTCCGGAGGATGTTTTGCAAATGCGCTGGAGATGCAGCTGCTGCCCTGAGGAGCTCAAGAGCTGCAGAATGACATTCGTATTTGCATTGTTGTCTGACCTTCCCTGTGCTGAAAGGATTAGAGTTTTTCATGACCATCCTCAAAATTTCAAGAGCAATGTGCTAACTTTAAATGAAGGAAGACATAGCGAAAGAAGTTTTTAAGATTATCGCTAAGATAAACTTATTTATTCCATTGCTCTACAGCAGGCTCATATTGCTAAGCAACGCTGCCTCGCAGCGAACAACGAAGCAGAGCTGCAAGAGCTGGCATGTGGTTTATTTCTGCATCCAAAGCTCTTAATCCTAGGGATGCTGCAGAGTTCCAGCCTTGTATCAACATAGGTATTTCCTTGAGCCCTTTGCTTTTCTTCTCACTGCAGTAATTTCTGGTATGACAGCTATTCTAACAGGGGTTGGTGCCACCTCCTTGCCGGCACTGAAGTGAATTGATTGTAGGTGAGAAGCACATCCAGAGGGGTAGTTCGGAGTGGAGGAAGCCACCTGGAAGCACAGCCTCGCCTCGGAGCTTGCCTCCTCCTGGCACTCTCTTGGCATGGTTTGGCACTCTTTTGATAGGGTTTGTCTAGGTTTTCTTGTTTCCTCTTTCGCTGTACTGCTGATTCATAATGCAAGCACTTGTGCCAGCAGCTTTCAAGCTAGAGTATCATAGGAACAAGCTAGAAAAGGGCCAGGAATACCCCAAACCTGTGTTGCCAAATACTTTGCATTACCCAAGCAGCAGCTCACTGAAATTCCATGAGTGCGGTTCACAATGACCACTCACCACCCCCCAAGCCACCTAAGTCTCATCCACTGACCCGTGCTTTTTCCAGAGAAGTTATATACAACTAAAGTATTCTTTTATTTGATTTGGGGATCCCTTTGATGCAGCTCCTTCTTTGCCTTCTTTTATCTCTGCTCTTACCTTTTCATCTAATTCTTAACTATCAGCAGCCTTACCTGCGTTCCAACCAGAGACTCTGAATATCCTGAAGACTTCAATTAACATTTCAGTTCAGGATCCGCACCTATTCTCTGCTCTGAATCTGCCCCAGTATTCTCTTTTGACATTGAACCAGTAAGTGGCTGGTTTCAAACCAGATGACAGAGCAGTCCCCTCACCTGAATGCTTTATGGCTTCATTTCACAGACCTGGCAAGAGCCTCAAGTGCCTATGGCTGTTGCTTCAAACCTTTCCCCTTTTATTCCTAGCTTCTCACTCTTCATGCGCTATAATTTAGATCCAGCCACAGAAAAACGGATAGAACCTTAATATGCCTAGTGGTGTGCACCCCCTCGCATCCTATACAAAAGGGGCTTTTCTTGATCAATGCAGCAGTTTATATTGCAGCAATTCTCCCCTGTGCAAATAAACAGCTTCTAAGGTCATTTTCCTCCTTGCTTTTTTGCTTCTAGGCATGCTGGGAGCTACATTATATATATATTTTTTCCTTTTTTTTACTGCATATTTTCTTCTAGTTGAATCATTTACTGAAGTTTGAATCTTCACGGAATTCTTAGATCCTCTCAAAGTGTATTTTTTCTCTGAAAAGCAATTTTGTAAATCGGCTCTGTCTTACTCAGCAGGTCCATTCCCTGTGTGCATTCAAAGTATTATCTGCTGACATCAATGACAAAATAAGTTTTACTGACTCTAATTCCTAGGAACAGAGTGGTTTTGACATAGCTGAGACTGCAGTGAATTCTGTTGTACCTCCTAGGTCATCACTAAGCCGCTGCTACTGAAATTAGGTAGTGTAACAGGTTGTATTAATAGCTTGTGCTGGAGTTTACTGTGCAAGTTCAGGCTGTTTCCAAGGATGGCAGTTAGAGATACCTTTATGCTGAAGATCACTGATATAGCAAACCTTGAACCTCACTTCACTGCTATCACAGAGTAATTCTTTAGGCTGCAGTTGCACTTCAGACCCCTTTGCCGCATTACACATACTCAGTCTTGTCCAACACTGCAGCCAAGCATCATTTTCCTTTTCTTTCCTGGGCTCTTATTTGTTTCTAGTGCATTGATTATTGTAATACTGTTCCTACTTCCTTTCATAAGTTCTAATAAAAATATTGCATCATTCTAGCACTCAATATATTTCCTGTAGGAATCACGGCATTTGTATAAATAAGCTTTCTTATGCAGCTCTTTTAAGGCAGTTTTACATAGACTTAAACATATCTTCAATTAACAGCTGTCTGTAGCCTTTTAGGACTGATTTCTGTGATCTCTGGTGAAGCTTCTGAGGTGCCTTAGGTGGCAGCTGGCCGGCTGCACCGCTGCATGGCTCTGTGGCAGCGCAGGGGCACAGATCTGTGCCCTTACACAATCCCCACTTCTCTTCAGTGGCAGGAAGAAGTGACAAGAGGCAAATGAGAGGGAAGCTCCTCACCGGTGTCTGAGCGGGTCAGCCGCTGGGAACAGGCTCATTTCCTTTGACAATCACAGTCTGTGCACTTACAGGAATACAGTTGTGGACCTGATCTTGCAAAACACACAGTGAAACATGGAACAAGCAGCCAAGAGAATTTCGCAGCAGCCTTTCTGCAAAAGCGCAGACCACGAGGACTGCAGGAAATCATTACACTACAGCACAGGCCAGGCATCTTTGCGGTGAGCCTTGAGATACAGAGAACCCCGAGAAAGAACCAAGAACAAAGAACTCAAGAACCAAAGTTTAATACCTTACCTATCAATTTGCTATAGAAATATTTTAGTATTTTCTGAGTTTGAGATTCAGAGCTGCTCTGTACTTGCAGCTTTAAAATGCGCAGAAATCTTTAAGCGCTACAAAATCGTCTCATGTTCCTCCAAAACAAGCAAGAAAATACGTTCCCCGTGCTTGACATTTTACCAGAGATTGTTATTCTAGGGGTTTCTCAAGCAGGAAACGTCAGTTAACGGAGTAGCTGCTACTGAAAGCTGCAGAGAGCTCTATGGAAACAGGCACGATGTGCGGACGCAGGAGAGGCAGCGAGGGAGCAGCAGGGCCCTTGGCACGGCCTCCCGCGCGGCCGGGAGCTGCCGCCGCCCCAGCACCAGCGGCCGCCCCAGCCCCAGCGGCCGCCCCAGCCCCAGCGGCCGCCCCAGCCCCAGCGGCCGCCCCAGCACCAGCGGCCGCCCCAGCACCACCGGCTGCCCCAGCACCACCAGCTGCCCCAGCACCACCGGCTGCCCCAGCACCAGCGGCCGCCCCAGCACCAGCGGCCATCCCTGCGGGAGCCCCGGCAGCGGAGCCTCCACGGAGCCGCCCCGGCGCCAGCGCCGCTAGCAGAGCTGCTGCCCTCCTGCTCACAGCAGCGCGTGCCGAGCAGCGATGCGCCGGCAGCAGCAGGGTGAGCAGGGAAGGGCAGAGGCGGCGGGCTGCCCTTCTCCAGGCTCCTGGGGAGAACCCTCTCTGCAAGCTGGGGCGAGAGCCGACACGGTGCGTGAGGCAGCCCCGCACTCAGCGTGCCGCCACCTCCACCCTACTGCTATCCTCTACAGAGGTAGCATGTCTTTAAAATCAAAACTGTTTCATAGATAAGTTCATAAGGACTTCAGCAGAATTTTCAGATATGCTTCACAAAAATATTGCAGAGTTCTTTTTTTCTTTTTGCATAAATGGGTGCACTCCAGAGAGCCTGTAGTTAAGGAAGTATCTACATCTACAGTATCTACGGGGAAGGAGATGAGTCTAACTACAGCAATTCGGCTGAGCTGCATGGCTGGGAGAGCTACTGGTGGCACCTTTGGTCGGGTGCTGGGTACTAGATACTGCTCTGAGGAGAGACATAAACGTCCTCCGAGATCCTTTGTTTACTCCTGTATTTGGCACCCTACAAAAACAACGAGAGGTATTCACTTTAAACCTTTATCTCTCTTTAAATCATGAAAATATTTTACATCCTGTCCTTGAATGTGTTTTATAAGAGATGTAAATTATAACTTTCAGAGCTCTCACACAGAAGTATGTCCACTTGAGTGAGACTCAGTTTTGCAATTCAAAAGGCAATTTCAAAATGCAAATCTACTCTGTGTACATTAAGTATAAACTGTAAAGAACAATCATCATTTCCATACAATATTGCATAGCTTAATGTGGAAATATGATCCATTCTGAATTAAAAGTCACACAAAATAAGCTTGCATATTTTATGAATAAATGAATTTAAATTCAGTATCAAAATTCAATATCAAAGTTTGCTCAAAATCATTATGAGCAAACTCAAAATAAGGTGGGATTTCCATTTCCTTTTTAGGAATAGAACATACCATTTCTAAGACCTTGAATGGCAAATCGAGAGCATAACCTTGTTTTAGAAGACTCCTCCTCACTGTATTTAAATAGACTGTCACAAGTGCAGAGCTGCAGCTTCTTACTGCATACCAATGGAAAGCTGCTTGTGCAGTCCATCTCATGGACTGAGAAGAAAAAAAGACTCAAGAAGTAGTAATTCTCCATTAAAATAAAGATAATTTTAAAGAAATATTCCAGATTTATCAGTTTTATCCACAGTAATAAAGATATTTGTCTTTTTCTTTTCCCTGCATTGAAATTAGAGCAAGATATCTATGACCCCCATAATAATCCCAGGTAGTGACCTGTATTGCAGGACAACAATATTTTAGGGTAAACTCTTAGTTTCAGGGCTTTAGCCGTTTTATTTGATAGAACTGTCTGGAGTCCAAGGGCCCTCATTTGTACTCAGCCTTGATTGCTGCGGAACAAAACAGCAACGCTGCTAACAGGGTAATGACGATTCAGTTTTTCAGAGGATGCTTTTTAAGATTTCTCTTACTTCATGATTTTTCGGCCAAAAATAAACAGACCAATCAACCCGTGCAGCGCAGAGGGTGGCCAGCCCAGGGCGCCCGGCCGAGCCAGCCGGGTTACGCCAGGCGGGGACGGCTCTGCGCTCCCGGTGCCAGCCTTGGCAGCCGCATCCCCACACCGAGCTGCAGGTCGTTGTGGTCAGGGCTCTGCTGCACTTAACGAACAACCTCGCAGCAGATTCTGCCTGAATTCACATCACATTCATGGTCTACTCTGCTTTTTAAGATTAGAGAGGTACTCTTCATTTTCTAAAGAAATGATACAGCACTAGAAATCTCTGATAGTACAGACCATGGGAAAAACAAATATTGCCAGAATTAGCAATATGCCATACAAAGTCAAACAAACAAACCCCTATTTCTCGCTGAAAACCTCCAGCTCTGAGGATCCGTCAACCAAGAGGCAGCGCCGCGCTCCGTGCTGAGCAAAGCAGGAAATCAGTTTCCTAGTCAGTCAGGAAGGGCAGCGCTCGGCCTGCGGTTCTCACGCAGACATCCATCTACGCCCCGGAGATTTACTGGTGCCGCAAGACGGAGCGGAGCACGACGCAGAGCAGCAGCTCCCCGCTCTGCGGCTCATCGCGGCGCCTCGCAGCTCACGCGCTCGGCGGCTCCACCGAACAGCGCGCGGCGTCTCGCCACACAAAGGACGGCGCTTTCAGCACCTACTTGGTATGTCCACGGCATGTATTTTTAATGACAACACATAGTTTGACATCATGGGTAATTCACCATCCGCACAGCCGAGTAATACCCTGTCACCAGACCAGCCGAAGAGGTAAAACTCACAAAAATAATAAAAGCAGCTTTTTTAAATGCAGGCACCAAGGAACCTCTGACACGCAGCTGGAAGCACATGCTTTTATAGCTGCTTTTTCTACAGTGGCTTTTCTCATCAGTGAGACAGCCTTTTCCTGACATGTACTACAATAAAAACATTTACAAAATCAAGAGCATTGGAGAGAGCTGCTAGGAAAAGAGGAAGACCAGAATTTTTGCTTATCTCAGTAATTTAACAGTCTACAGAAAGCTATAGAAAATACTATATTGACATTCTGCCAGTAGAATGCAAACTTCAATTAATTTTTTTCTTCTTACGGTTTTTGGGCTTTTCAAAGAAAATTGAAAAGCAGATCAGGTAGGGATGATTCCCACAGAAAGCACCAAACCACATACCCATCCCTTCTATGTTCGAGATGTAAGCATCGGATTTGGAACTGAGTACATGCAGGCTTTGCTTCTGTCTCAAAGGATTACATTTTGCAATCTAAAAATCCACCGATCTCAAATTTAGGAAAAATAAAACTTAGTTTCATTAACTCCTCTTCCTAGTGCTGGAGCCGGCCTAGCAGTGGCAAAGTGCTGAGTCCCAGCTAGACAACAAGGAAGAGGAAAGTACAAGTAGATGGCATGGGTTCAGTTTGGCTAGCGTTTATAATTAAGGAGTCTATTATTTGAGGGAGAGGAGATAGGCATTAGAATCGTAGAACCATATGGCTGGAAAAGATCTTCCAGATCACGGAGTCCAACCACAGGCCCCCTAGGACTTCTGGACTGTTTTGCTGGATGGCTGGAGTTTTGGCCACAGGGGTTCAGAGCAGGCCACGAGGTGCTGGGGCAAGGGAGGCAGGGCAGGAGAACCCAAGGAAGTGCTCAGGGAGGAACAGCCTCAGGCATCTGAGAGACCGAGACTCGGACCCAAGTGAGAAGAGTGAGAGGAGGAGAGCAAGGAATGGAGACAGAAAAATCAGTGTTTTCCACCGAAAGTTCAATTAAAACCAATCAACCGACCAACTCTTGCTAATCCATTTTACTGTGTTAAATTGGTAAGGTGAGACTGACCCTTAAGCCAGTGGCTTCTCATAAATGATAGGTCTCCTCTCAATTTAATCTGTAAAATATCCCCTATATTATACATAAGACATAATACATGGTCTGACACACTATATTTCAGAGTAGAATACAATATTAAACAGGACATAAAAGAAGAAAAAGAGTAGATCAGAGGAAAAACGGTATGCATATACAAGCAGAAACACATCCTAGACCAGCAAAAAAAAAAAAAACTATGGTCTTCAAATAATAAATCTCTTTTATTCGCAGTCTGTTAAGTATTATGAACTGATCTTGAACATCCAAATAATCCTCAAATGACCTACAAATACAGAATTAATAAATCTCATTAAGAGCCAGCATAGTATGTTTATGGATGAGGTTGGGCAGAACGGAAGCAGTAAAGACAAAAATGAACATGAAAATACAAAATGCAAAAGGTCTGGAGAGCCCTGAAGGAATATTGACTCGAGGGAATAGTGACTTGAGTTGCTCCCTCACCTAACCTCGGCAGGACAAACCTTGACCCTGCAAACACTCACACGTCGGGAATCTCAGCGCGTGGTACTTTTGAGCACAAGGCGGGGAAATTTTTCTACAGAAAGAATTCTTAAAGAATTCTTAAAGAATAGGAATCCTTGAAATGGGTATTTTCAAGCCCTGCCTCAAACAGAGATGCTGGAATTTTAGCAAGGATTTCCTTTCCAAAATAGAAAAGTAGAAAATTTGGGGAAAAAAAAAAAAAAGGAGACTTTCCCTGTCAGTCTTTCCCTTTTAATCACATGATTTTCCCTTTCTTTATTCTTGAAGTATCATCTTTATTTTCTCTTTTCTTCAGGCCAGACATCTAAAAGATTGTGGGATTTTTGTTTGTTTTATCTCTTAAAAAAAAAAAAAATCCAGACTCTTGAAACCCTTTCCCAGCTGGGCTGTGGTTTATTAAATGGTGGTCCAGTTTATTAAGGAAGCTGACAGAACTGCATTTTTGCCACATTTAGAAGCTAAACAAGCAAGAGAATATCCAAGTCTCAACTTACCTAAAATTTTATAGTCATTCTAATGATCACATCTCACAGCACTTTGATCATGTTCAGAATTATCTCATCAGTCTTGGAAAGATGACCTTGCCTGGCAGTATTTTCAGCCAAACTGGGAGTCAATCTCACTTCTATTTTCTTTACAAAGACAACTGATAATGAGTAAAGTTATTTAGTTAACTGTACAGTCATATCCTAAAAACTCACTCTGCAGGACTTTCCCCTGAAGGCCTCCAACTTTCTCTCCTTTTCTAGCAGCCTGAACAGAAAGCATCGTGTTATAAAGGAGAGATGAAAGGAAAATTGTGAGGATGATGGCCCTTTCATCTGCAGGTCTTTGAAGAACGGGTATAGGGCAAATTCTTCTGATTCTTCCTGAATAATGTACTCTACCAGCCCCAGCAATAGTTCTGTGCTGTAAATAACTGCAGCAGAACAGATTTCTCAGTATTTTTGGCTGGAGTTCTGTGTTTTAGAAGATGTTGCCTCACACTTGAAACTTTCTAGGGGAAGTTTTGTTTGAAAAGTTTGCATCCAAGACGGGATTTCAGAGAAGACGACAGCTCTGGATTAACTAACTGCAACTAATTCTGGTTTACTGGAGCCCATAGCTGCATTTCCCACACACAGCCTATGGAAAGCACAGAGCAAAACAGCAATTATGCAGGAAGAGAGGGACTCAGAAATGGACCAAAGGCACAAAGCTTCACATAAGGGCCTCCCCACTCATCCAACTTCCCAATCCATTCGGTTTTCCAGGGTAGCTTGTTACTGGCTATGATGCACGTAGCTCGAGCCACACTTGAACTGAAAAAGGGATTTCATCGTAAAAAATGAGTTTTAAACCCATATTTATAGATGCCATTACTGAACATAACTTTAGCAGTTAAACTCTTTAGCAGTGTTTATCGTGTATTTCTAGCATCAGGAAATGCTTTTTCTAAATCAAAATCTTCTTGATCATGCAGCAGAATTCCCCCCATGACTTCATATCAGGACCTGCAATTCAGCCTTCATCCCTGTGCATCAGTCACAATATCTGTATTGCTAATATAAAAACTTCCTCCTCGTATCTAACTTTGTTATCTCATAATAAACACCATTTTTGCAACTAAAGTCATTGTCAAGTAATATACTATTTGGCACTGCTCTTTTTATCTGAATAATTTGCTAGGACAGATATACTATAGCCTGTATTAAATGCTGAGATTATTGAACATGTGCTTGTGCAGAATTAATATTTTATAGCTTCTAGGTCCTGTGTGGGCTGGCTGTTCTCCTGGAATGCGGTAGTACCATGGAAACGTTGGGAGATATTTTCTCTTAATTGCATGAATGGTTGACAGATAATAGTACAGTACCATGGAATTAAACTCCGATTGCTGATGAATTCTGATGAGCTGCTATACGGTTTCTGTTGTCTTAGTTTTATTTTTAATCTTAGCAACATCTGTCCTTGTCCATTATAATTTCTTAAAGCTTTAATGTCAGTAGGTATTGTATCTGTATGATATGTAGCATATAATTACCACAACTAAAGCTCACAGAAGTAAACTCTTTTAGCTTAGAAAATTGCTTTTTTGAGAAAGAGCATGATAAAAATCTCTTGAATGATTAAGAACCCTAATTAAATGTTTTTCTTTTTAATTGTTATTTTGATATCAAGAATCTAATTCTCCAAATGATTATGATAAACTCTTGATTTTACAATTGTTTAAAACAAAGTATTTAAACATTGTTATTCAAAACTATTGACAGTAAATACAGGTAATTGGTTATAAATTGATTTTTTTGTGTGTTCTCCAAGTTAGAGTTGTGCAGTACTTTTTATGACTGAGCCCTAGAAATCACTGAGGATTAATTACATCATGAAGCAGTTTTATAGAGCATCTTGGGTTTTTTTGTAAGGTCTTTGTAAGGTGAACCACTGTATGGTTCTCCATTCTGTAACTATTTGGGATGCATGTTATATCTACATATGTAGCAAATGTGCAAGAGAACTAGAGAAATAATATGAGTGGCAAGTAAAAATGAATAAAAATGAATAATCTTATTAAAACACTTTTACAGTTGTACAGTTGTTTGTTCCTCAAACATCAGTACTAGAGGTTAGGAGCTGTGCTCTTACCAGTGCAATTCAATAAAATGAGTAACGGAGAGGGTAACCCTGCTCAGACGGTCTCTTTCTGATACCTACAGTTAGCCTCACCTGTGTGGACACCTCTTTCGTGTCCAAGTTTGCACCTGACAGATGTGGGGGCCTGAGTTTCTCAGAGCCGGAGCTACCTGACTCTTGGGCCTTAAGAGCAGCTTTTTCAGTAGCTTCTTCTTACACCTTATCGTGTAAGGTCAGGCACTCCACACACTGCCTGGCCTTCCAGGAGCTGATACCAGCAATTCAATGACCCAGATCCTCCTGAAACAGATCTTTTTCTTTTAATTTTTGCAATATTAACAGAATTTAAATATGGAGAAATCCCCCACATCAATCTGGCTTACCAGAATCTATGCAGTCCAGACCCAAATGTTCAGCAATCGTGGCTTCAGTTTGCTCAGCTCTTCCCTCTGTAGAAAAGACACATCTTTAAATTCACCCGCACCAAGATTAACTCAAAATTCATACTAAATCTTGTTACAGCAATGAGATAAGCCATCATAAGTAATTAAAAATATTTCTGTATTACAAGTTGACCATACAAAAATTATGTAAGGCACTTGAAAGTTTTCTATAAGAATATTTTCTTTCTCCTACTAGTTTCCTTCTATACTAACTAAAGGCAATAGGAAGCAACAGAGGGAGAGAAAGGAGAGCATTTATCTTCCAGCTGTTTTCAAGTTTTGTGGCTTTAACTGTAAAAAATTAGGAAAACAGGAGAAATAAGGAAATTCTGCTTTCTACTGAAAATATATAGCACATTATTTTTGAGGAAATATTTAATCTGCCCATATGAACTTGTGACATATACAAGCCTTCTCTGCATCACTTGTTTTACATTACACAGTGTCACTAAGGTAGGCTACATATATTTGCTCAATATCATGAGACTTTTTGATGTTTAACATAAATTACAGTAATTATCCTTAACTATACAAACAACAAAAAAAGCATTCTTTATACAAGACAAAGACCTAGTACCAAGACTAATCACAGTATCACTCCCTTTTCAACACAAGAGCATTATTGAAATTAGCAGTTGGATACACAAGTTTTACAGTGTGCTTGAGGGCATGTGATATGGGAACCATGAATTCCTGAAGCATTTTCCACTTCCAAACGCAACTATGTTTTTCCTGTAGTTTGCAGGCTTTAGTGCTTGATCACTAGTCAGTTCAGGGCTGGACATATTTCAATATAGTTTAGAGGTGAGAATCAAAACAAGAAGGAAAAGGTTTTATTTTGCTTTTATTTATAGAAATCTTTGGACCGACTCATATTTCTTAAGACAGCAAGAACGACATAACAAATTTATCTAAATTGCATTATGTTCTGTCAATTTGCAAAAGCAGAACATTATCTGTTGTATCACTAGAGCTATAGCTGAGCCTTTGCCCTAACTTAAATGCTAATATAAAATCATACCCTGGGTGGAATCTGAACCAGGTGCAGTTTCTACCAGCCATTGGTATCTTTTCCTCAAAAGTTTTTCATAGACTCTTTAAACAGCAAATTCTGAAGCATTTTCAGGAGATTTCTGATTTTAATCAAAACATATCACATATACACAAAAGAAAAATAAGAGTTCTCTTCTTATTCTCTATATATCTCTCATTCCCTGTCTAGAAGGGAATGATAGATTTTTAGTCACTTTGTTCCTATAATAACAGTTACATGTAAAACCCTTGCAGGATAGTGGGGTTTGAAAGCTGAGAGATTTTTTTCCTGTCTCTGTGTTGATTTGCTTCATGTTCTCTGCTAAAACTCTCAAGAAGCCAATGTTCAAGAGAGCCAAATGCTATTAGTGCTATTAATATTATTATTAATATATTATCATTAATATTAATATGTCATTAAAAACATCCAGTAAGCTTTAGTAAGCTTTAGAGGGTAAAAAATTTACCATGAATGTCTCTGAGCCAAATCCCAAACAAGATGTCTGTAAAAACAAGGGCAGGGATTACAGCTCTACATTTGAATCCAGCTGGATTGTGTCACTGGCTTTTTCCAATATGTGGAAGTAAAGCCTGGATCTAATCAAGTTCTCCATTTTGCAATTGTTCAAAATTCAAATTTGGACTTTACAATTTGAAGTCTTTGTTGCTATAAATTAAGAAGAGTATCTAAGCAAAAGTCCTAAGGTAAAAGGACTCTTTTATATCCATTCTTTTAATGTTCCCTCTATTACTAGGTAAGTCCTTATCTTTCCGCACATCCAGCTGCACTGTTACACAGACTGTACAACAGGAATAGTTTCTATCTCTATATTTGGAGAAGACAGCACACTTATCCTACAGCCTTCCTTGAGCCTTGACCTCAGGAACAGCAGGAGACAGTCCAGGGGGACAGTCCTCCTTCATGAGGCCTGCTCATTTTTTTGTGCTATGATACAACAGTACAAATATATTAATAAACTCGTGATCAGATCTGAATGTACTGCCACTGAACCTTCACACGGCCCCTTTCACAGGGGTCTTCCTTTTATAGGCCGAAGGAAAAGAGGCTGGATCGCTCAAAGTGGTGCCCAGCACGCACAGGCAAGTTGCACAGGCAACAAATGCCCAGGTTTTCAGCAGCTCCATCGTCACAGAACCCAGTCCTAGGCACACACACACATACACAGGCGGAGCACATCTGGGGGCTCTTTCAATGTGCAAAGACCCAAGTAATGGCAACCTGCCCCTGTATTTATTGCGCAAGTTCTACAGCTCCAGTGACAGAAGTCTGCCTTCCTGCTGCCAGAAGCCCTGGATTCAAATCCCTCTTTTGTTTGGTTCCTGGATATTTTCACTTGAAAATACCAAGTAAATACTAAGATGACAATCATGTAAACTAAACATCATTTAGAATACATCATTTTATTCTCTACAGCTATTAAGAAAATGACAAAATTATTATTTTTGTACTATTTTAACAAAGTAAACTATTTACTCTGTTAAAGCTTAAACTTAATATGAAAGCTAAAGTTTCATTATTTCCTTATAAATTCACCTACAGGAGGGCAGATGAGTTCTGAAGTTAACTTCAGATGTTGAACAGCCTAAACTTGGCACTTTTAAGAGGAAATGTTCAAAGTATTACATGGTATTTGACTTCCATTGAAATTAAGAGTAGGCATGAAACCCTGCACGTCAGGTTGCAAATGTAAGGATTACTGTAAATACTGCATGCTTTGTCTGATCAGTAAGTAGAAAAATGTTTCAGAGCCTGTGCAGTTTATACCCAGCCTGAATTCAGATGACAGATTTGAGAAGTAGGTTTCTGTCAAATCACATGCACAAGTGCCATTCACTGCGACGTTAATGCCCAGAAACGATAATGCTAATGCCTAAGGAAAGAAATTCATGCACAGAGAAATGGGCCTCTGGTTGGAAAGCAGAGCTCTGCGGGGTAACAAACCTACAAATACCAATGGGAAACAGCCAGGTAACCAGGTACCTTTTATGCATACACTGAGCTGAACATACACGTCATCAGCGACGCAAAAGCCTGACTCCTTCACATGGCTCTTTGTATAAATGCGCGTAGTTCGGCACATTTCCACCAGCATCATTCAAGACTAAATCAAATCAATTTTCAGCATATTATTACATGACTTTTGGCATTGGTAAACTTGTATATGTATACTCTAAAATTAGTGTTGTTTAAAATGAGTAATTGGGGGGGAAATATGGTTGAAAAGAATTGAAAACCAAGTTAATCAGGGTGAGGTTGGTTGCATTTTCTACTGAAATTGAATGGAGATTGCTCAACACTTAAGATTGGTTTGCATAAGAAACGGTTCTCATATCAGAAAACATCTGGTATTTCACTAGTGTTTACCTTCTAGTTCAGGTATAGGGGAGGTTGCCTGTGGTATTTTTTTCTTCTTTACTGAGCACTACTTTTAAGGAAGACTCGCTTTCCAAAAGCAGTGTGGTTGAGGAACTCAGAGCTCCCCTGGGGCCCTGAATGGGGAACTTAAACTTCAACCTCCCCTAACCCTCATACTCCCAACTCTTCTGCCCTGGTCATCGCTAAACCACTCCTGTTGTGCTGTTTTGGCAAAAACATAGGGTTTGCATTTATTAGATGACATCCTCAGATGGGGCATGACATGAAAGCCAAGATCACTGCCTGCAAGTTCCCTGCTATCCCCCAGGACAGTTCCCAGCTCCATCATGCTGATTTCTGTGCAGATCTGTCCTTTTACTCCTAATCTTTCTGGTCTCTCTATTTATTCACAAGAGATTAATTAATCCAATTTTTTATACAGCTAGAGGCAAAGTCCTTCCCTTCTTCTCAAATGTTCTAACAGCTGGCTCTAAATGTGGAAAAATCCTGGATTTTTTTAGGTTCTTAAGTTCTCCAGTACAGTTAATGGCTTAGCACTTCTTTCAGTTTATCAAAAACTGCTCTACTGAAACCAAGAACCTTTATTTCTAGCATTCTATTTAATGAAGTCACCTACTATTGTATGAAGGTCATTTTTAACAACAAGCCCTAAAATACTTCGAGAACAGTATCGCCTCTTTTGGAATCAATGAATATTTGGCTAGAAACTGAATAGCTGTAACCTGAAATAAAGGATATCATCTGAAATCAGTGTGGACTGTGATCCAGAAAAAAAGAAATAAAAAGGTTGTCATTTTTGTGGAAAGTTTGCAGATAAAGTAATTATGAAATTTAACAAAATATTTACTCTACACAACTCCAAATCTATTCATAGTAAATTACATTGTGTTACTATGACACCAAGGCAAGCATGTAAGGGAATTGCATTGCCAGAGTGCTCACGGAAAAGTACCATCACAATGTTAGGGGCTGTAAAGCAGAGATGATGCTGTCACCAAGAGCAAATAGTGAATAGTTACAAATATTATAAAATTCTCGAGAAGAACATGACTATTCCTCATTCTCTCCTAAGGTAATTATCTCTTCTTCTCTTTTTAATGTATATTGAAATGAATGTTCATGTTAATGCAACAAAATGAATTGAACTACATAAGACAAGCAGTATCATCAACTGCAAAATGTTTCATTTTATCTTTGTGAGAAAGAATGCATATCTTACCACAAATCAGAATCATTAGGTAATCTATTTAACGTGCACACAAGTAGATGATTTCTTTGGGGGAAAAGGAGGAGAGGAAAACTCAACAGCACCCCTGATCTCTTACCAGAAGAGCGGTACCTATATGTTAATCATGGAAATGTTTATGAAGCCTCTCACTTCCTTAATATATTGATCCTGCCCTTGTTTCCCAGGGCTAATTTGTTCTCTCTGCCTTGCCTTCAGGATTTTTCTTAGAGTCCAGTGTTTCTAATCAAATTACAGCATATTTCCAGTGTATTTTTTCTCCTGTTTAGCAAATTTCAGCTTTTCTGTGCCAGTCCTCCAACAAAAATATTTGCATAAATAAGGTCTACTCTCTAGAGCCTTTCTGTGTATATATCACCCAGGAATCAGCAGGAATACCAGCAATAGCAATGCCAGAAGCACGCAGGGGAAGGGGAGGGACAGAGCTCGTGGGTACAAAGCAGGAGCCCCCATATCAGCCCTTGTCTTTGCGCGCTGCCAGTGCTTGCTGCTGCTCAGCCGCTTCCAGGCCTCCTTCCTCAGGGCCCGGAACCTGCCTTTGTGCAAAGGAGGGTTACAGCAGCAATGCCAGGGCTCTCACTGAGGCTGGTGCTCTTCTTGCTTTCTCTTTCTAGGTAGGGCAAAACCAGAAAGTATTTAATGCTCAACAGTTTCATAGGGTCCAAGAAAAACCAGTAAAAGTGTCATCTGCCCATACAACACCCAGGAAGCTACACTGCACAAGAAGCGTTCAAAGCAAGACTAGCAAGACGGAAGAGCATGAACGCTGCCACTTTTACAGTTCTTTCGTCGACTAGAACCACGTTTTTCAATTGAGTTACTAACTGCCCAGCCCATAGACCCAGAGAACTAGAGGAATTCAGGGCCTTTTCAATTATCTCTTTTTCCCATTGTTTTCTCTGGCTGCTCCCCAGACTTTCAGGAAGGCTTCCATATCCTATAAGCTCCTGTAGGGTCCTGGGTCAAGTAGATCTGGGCCATATAAGCCTAATTCACAAGCTCAGGGACAGCAGCACCTACTGCCTCCATGCCCATCGTAGGAAACATTCTGCCCGGGCAAGCTGGTCTCCAAGCTGACAAGTGTGTCTGTGGAGATTCCAGCTCCTGCTAACACAATTCTGAAATAATACATTTCTCATAGCATGATGCTGCCTTTTTATAAATAAGAACTTTAAGTACCTAAGGTGATATCTACTGATTCCAAATGAAGAGCTGGTAAGCTCTCTTCGAAAAAATGGCTTATCATTTTTCCTAGCGCATGCATATAGAGACAGATCAGCCAAATGCAGTAAAAAAGTTAGATGCAAAGGACTGGAAAGCAGTAAATTACAGCCCTGCTCATGTACAATGAATGTGGTGTATATTGAAAGCCTAGCACTAGTACATCCCAACTGTAAAAGTAACATGAAAATTGCATGAACATTTGTTAAACCAACATGTTATCATTAAGTTGCATTAAACAGATAAGAGCTGGTTTTCACTTCGCCTCAGATAGACTCAGAAAAAAAAATCGAGATAAAAAAGGAAGAATTAAAAAAAAAAAAAAGGAAAAAAGCAACACCACCACCATGCGGTGGAAATCAATCACATCCCAACAAATCACGCAGGAAGACAAGCCCTGAAACCAGCAAAGCGAGGACATGCTACGTCTTGTCTAAGTGGTCAGAGGTACTGGAGCAAATTCCTGAATTCATCGAAGAACTCAGTGTCTCATACCTGACATGGACTTCGGCTGCTCCTTCCCTCTGCAGCACAGGACACTGTACTTTAAAACCTAGGGGTCATGGATTACTGGTCTGCTTTGATTTCTACAATACATTGCACAGTTGCTCTCCAGCACTTATTAGATGCGTCCAGTGTTAACAGAAGTTGCGTAGTATCAACAGGACTGTTGATACTATGCAAAGTTACAGGGAATACCCGTGGAATAATAAGGTTGGAATAAAGTAGACTCTTTTCCTATAGTAAAATTGTTAATTCTGGTATTGACCTGATAGAAATAGTCTAGTTTCAAAACGTTGCTTCAAATTATGATGAAACATCTGATAGTAAGATGGAAACAAGAGCTTATACAGAGGTAGTAGACCAGGCAAAGTCTGCATGAATTTGTCATCTCTTCAATGCCTGTTGCAAATCTGTAATATTGAAAAGATGACTGTGGACCACTGGTGCTTTGCGACTGCTTAATATGCTCTCCTTTTAGCTCTTTCCAGTTGTTTGCTTCTTCCAACTTACTTCACCAAGTCAAGAGATAACTGTGTTTTACATTTGGAAAAAAGAATGCAACATCAGATGATGAAATAAGTAGAATGAAAACATCAGTAACCACCTGAAGGTTGGATGCATACAATAGCTTAATATAAAACAAAGAAGGGTATATTTTTAATAAAGTAAAGGAGATAGATACTATGAAAATTCATGTGTGATGCAATGATGCAGAAAAGATCATACGTTGTCAAGAGATTCCATTATAACTACACCTAGTATTTAAACCTTCACCCACTATATTGTTTGAATATATGATACAATTTAAATGTCTTATAGCAAATTTAATAAGAAGGAAAGACTTTGATCCAGTAGTTCATAATTACAAACTCATTATGCCTAGACAATCACTGATTACAATATTATTGTTCCAAAAATATGTCATTCAAGAAATGCTGCGAGCAGGTGAACTCCCCTGC